>CM029561.1:4217860-4451114 GCA_017309665.1 Coelopa frigida
AAACCGTGTCCAAACAATAAATGAACGATTGAAAAACAAATCCCTCCGAGTGCCGAGGCCTGCGAGTATGATAATGATTGAAAGTTTCTTAAATATTTATAAGTCTATTATGAGGTTCTGGCCCGTGGCATAAACACACATTAATATATTGAAAAATATTGATTTGTGAAAATTTCTCAAATTCTTCTCAGTGATCGTGTCCGAAACGATCGGAATATTGAAGGAATTCTTGGAAGTGTTAAATGAGAGATCTAATTTCGCTCCAGTGGGTGGAGAAAACTTTGGTTAAATCCAAGAAAAGACCGGGGGACAGGAAGAATTGCGAAAGTGGGTCAACCGGTCGCTGAGCGATTGCGATCTGAGCGCCCTAAGAACATCTGATGGGGATCGACTTCCTTTGGTTTCCGGAGCTCTATAATTGCACGATCGGAATCTCGAAAACGGAAAAAGCCGTTTATGACCAGCGCCAAGGAGAGAGAGAAAGAAAGAGAGAGAGAAAAGAATTCGACTACAAATCGTTGATTGTGCGTAGTCAAATCGCGTCCCTCGAGGGGTTCGCTGCGATCGCATCGATCCAGTTAATTGATCCAGTTCGAGTGGGTCGTCGTCATTGATTTCATCGTCATTAAATTGGGAAAGCAGTGGCTCGTGGTAAAGGGTCAGCCGGTCGATTGTGGTACGTGATTCGTGGCTTGTGATCGACGACGGACGGCACCCAGTTGTCGACAGTTAATGGGCTGCATACGAGACGAAGACAACGACAACGGTGATGACCACTAATTGCCGCCAATTTACACATTCCTTCAGATTTCGAGCACATTAACACCAACAGTAAAAGGCACTATCGCAACAACATCAGCCACCATCCCAGCGACAACAACAGAGATCATCCCAACAGCATCCACAATCCCAACAATAACAACATCCACAATCCCAACAACGTGCAACAATCGGAGCATCACCAACAGCAGCGAGCAAACGAACCAATAAATAAATAAACATAAAACTATAAGTGATTAATTGACTGCTGTTTGGGACCAGAGGGACGAGTGGGGGACGATGGAAAACGCTAGCATGGTAATTATGGAGAGTGCTGAGAGTTTCACCACCTTTCCATAAGACCCACATCATGAACTTCAGCACCTTCAACGCAACGATACAAAGTTCAATTTCATAATAAAAACTTCAATTTATTGATACAAAATTTACATTGAAGATACAAATTTACTTTGATAATACACACTTGAATTTGATGATAAAAACTTCAATTTGATGATACAAATTCATTCAGATATGTTTGCAATATTGATTTTGGTACCATCTAAGGACGATCAGTCGTTGGAGGTGGTCGACGATGTCAGCAAAGACTAATGGGACATAATTTCCATTAAAAAATACCAGGTGCAATGGAACACAAATAATGACCTCTAATAAATATCCAGGCGACAGACGGACAAGCGTTCACAAAACGCGATCGTAAATTGTTGACAAATTCTAGTTTACACCAGCTAGAGAAATTGCAATGAGGGAGATCCTGCCACTTAGTGGATACTGCTCCTCTTTATACTCCTACTTTTCTTTATTTTCATCCACTTCATCCTCCTCCTCCTATTTATCCTCCTCCTTATCCTCCTTCTCATCCTCCTCTTGCTCCACTTCACCATTCTCCAGTAGCCTGAGGCCACTCTTTGGATTGGGGAGAATGACAAATTAGTCGCTTTCAGTCGAAAATCTTGTCGAAAAATTGTTGCCTTTTATGTTCGCGTGTGTGCTGTTCATGGCTGACACTAAACTGTGGCAACGCTTGACATTCGAGAGTTTTATTTTTTGTTTGGAGATTTTTATTTTTTGATTCGAGATTAATTTTTTATTTTGAGATTTTTGTTTTTTCCGAGACGGCCGGCATTGTTTTTGTGAATTTGTCATTGTTGTTGCTTGCACTGCTGCTGTTGCTGCGTTGGAATGCGTCGGTCGGTCGGCGTCGGCTTCGTCGTCGTTTCTTCCGTCGTAAACTGTGCAGCGACAACATGTCGGTCGGTCGTTTGGTCGAGAGCAGCAACATGTGCGCCTCGGTGGGGGCAACTATTTCACTTAAGTGCTGCCCTCGCTCGACATCTGCCCGCCCCCGGCCACCTTCTTCTCTATCTCCTCCTCCCTCTGCCACCGACACGCAAGTGGGTGCCTCCGACCGAAGCTCCGGGTTGTGGCCGAGGTTGAGATGCCGTTTGCATGCCAAGCTTGCGATCGCCCGCGGCTTCACAATTCTCTGTTGTCTTTGTGTTCATTTAGTTGTTCTTCTTTGTTCTTGTTGTGGTTGTTGTTGTTGTTCGGCATCATAAATTCGTTGTCACCTCGGCCAAAGCGAACACCACCGCCCACGCAGCCAGGGCCACCGCAGTCGAGTCGACTTCAGGTCCATTGCCATGGCCAAGTTGATGTTCCGCCCGCCCCGGTGGCATGTGTCAAATTTGGTTGGTGCCATGACTCGGATCGGCTTTCGTTGGGTTGGGAGAGAAAAACGACGACGAAGATTTTGGAGGATGACGACGGTGGACGACAAAGACGGCTACGACAAATAGGAGGACGAAGATGACAGAGACAACGACGACGAGGATTCCTAAATAAACTGTCTTAATTAACTCGACTCGACTCGGCTCACGACACCGTTAAGTTCGAAGGTGGACCATGAAATCGACCAGTTACCCGAAGTTTCAGGCGACGACTCCAGGGTCCAGGTGACGTCGAGTCATCATCATCATCACCATCATCATCATCGTCGTCGTAGTCGCATGAACTCGCTTGTGTTTACATGAATGTTTCATCATCTCATAAACTGAACCGAGCAAATGGAATTCATATTTTACGATGCACATATGGATGTGCAAATTTATGCATGTGTGAGTGAAAGGTGCTTTGATTTCCGTTCGATCTGGTGGACGTCGCCTAGGGTCGGGGGCCGTATGTGAAGGTAAACGTAAGTAAATTTCAGGTCGAGAGTGCGACGCTTGCATTCGCTTAGCAAGTGATATGCACAAAACTGACAGATGGAGAGAAAGAAAGACAGACAGACAGAGTGACAACAAGAAAGACAGACAACGATTTTAGAGTCGTAAATAGTATCAACATTGTCGTCAACAATTTCATCATCATCAATGACTTCATCATGCTCAACGACTTCATCATCGTCAACCATTTCATTATTGTCAACGACTTCACCATCGTCAACGGCTTCAACATCATCGCTAACAACTACATGAGACCAGGTACCGCATCGTCGACCAGTTGAACTCATCGATATACCCAAAGTAAACCTCGTCAGACCCGATGGATAGACAAAGAGAAAGAGAGGGGCCGATAGAAACAGAGAGAGGAGCCGATGGAAACAGAGAGAGAGAGAGGGTCCGATAGAAACAGAGAGAGGAGCCGATGGACAGACAGCGACTAAGTGGCCTCTGTCGAACTTGGCCAAAAACGTGACCGGATCGCATGGAATTCGGCTGTCAAAGACCTTGTGGAGGCCGTTCACGGAGGGAGCTCCATCAACCGGAGAAAGCAACGGATGCCGTTGCCACCTGGTGGAGTCGGTCGCTGCTCCACTGACGCACATTCCCCATCGTCGTCGTCGTCGATACCGCCTTCGCCCCCTCCTCCTGCAACCGTCGCCTCCTCCTTCCAGCCGACTGACGAACGAAAGTGAACTCAGTCAGAATCAGGTCCCTGAGGATAATCGGTCGACACCTCCTCCCTTCCGAACGCGGAGGTTGCAATCAACACCACGGCGATTCATGCAATTTGCAGCCACTCAAAGCCGACGATCCACAGCGATTCAACAACGATCCAGTGATCCATCGCGATCCAACGATCTAGTGATCCACAACGACCACCGCGATCTAACGATTCACAGCGATCCAACGATGCCCCGATCCACCAGTCTAGTTTGCCCACCCCTGGATCCAACTCTTCCTCTGCCTTGATCGTGGCTGTTTGCTGTCAGAGTCGTCCTAACGATTTGTTTATCGGCGACGAAGGTGGAGGCGCCTCTGATGGGAGCAACAGACCGTTTAATAATTATTATTGCTCGACGGCCCCACTTGGTCGCAATTTAATTCCTTTATTGCTGTTGCTGCCCCCTTTTGGACCACCCCATCACCGACCCCTCCGTCGGATCCATAGGTTCGATGATGGTGGCCGCCACCTGACTCGGCTTTTGCTTCCACTTCGATTCCACTCTCTTGGACTCTTTCGATGCTCTGGGTTTCTTTGGGAGTTGCTGGATTTGTTGTTGTTACTCTGGGAGTTGTTGCTGAAGTTGTTGTTGCTATAGTTGTTGTTGTTATTGTTTGCCGCATAGAGCATGAAATTTGCAATTCCATCGCTGCGCCGCTGACCCACTTCCTCGTCCCTGTCGTGCGAAATTTTTGTGTGCAGCGTCGAGATTCGCGTCGAGTTTTCTCCGAATTGTAACGAATCGCTTCAATTGATTTTACCGGAGTTCGTGTCGTTTCCAATGTCGTCTTGTATTCTCCTCCTCCTACTCCTCCTCTCTTTTCCTTCAATCCTCCTCTATTCGTCGTTCCTTCCTTCATTCCTTCCTCCCCACCTCTTTCCTCCTTCCACCCTCACATACAGGTGAATGAATGAAGGCATCGGCGACGCGAATAAATAGTTCCATAAATTCTAGCTGAATTTCTCGTGGGCCCCACAGAGAAATGAGACAGACGACGACTTTTCCGACTCTGACACCACTCACAGGCGTCGAAGATGAAAGGAGTTATAGGTCGGCGCCCGATTCGGAGTTGTTGGAACTTCTCTGTGGAGAGATCACAGAAGAGTTCGTGGTCTCCATGAGGTCCAAAAAGCGCTGAACTCTCTCATGTTGTCTCAGTCGGGGGGCTTCGAACTATTTTCTGGATTCTTTGTGGCTATAAAAAGTTCGCCAACAAGAGGACATAACTTCCTGGTACATGGAAATTCCACCTCAACGACCTCCATCCCCCCGCCGATGGACACATGATCGAATCGACGGCAAATCGCGAGCGATCTCTCAATTAATTGGCCCACTGCACGGGTCCAGATGCCCCCAGTTGACCTCGTCCGATGAGCACCATCGGCCTAACTGTCGCTTAGTACAAACAGCCGTCCGTTCGTCCCTCCATTCATTCCCTCCCTCCGGTCGTCTTTCTCTCCCTCTGTCTGTCTGTCTGTCTGTCCCTCCATCTGTCTGTCCATGGCCTGAGGCGGCTGGAACATAAAACGCCGGGCAGTAAAAATCTCCCATTTGGCAACAAACGAGGAACAAATTGCCAACGGCTTCGGCTAGTGGGCGGACCGATGTGGGGGGGCGATCGTGCGGGAAGAGGGGGGCGTATTTGCTAACCTAGTGAACTCAATAATTTGTTGCTTACATGCATGGTTCATTAAAAACCACCACCACCAACAACAAGAACAACAGACACATCGACAACAACAACAGCAACATCGACAACAACAACAGCAAAATCGACAACATCATCGGCTGCAATGAAAGAAACACGCGAGCGGGAAGCGAGGGCTCGAAAAGAATCGCTTGTAAATCGCTTGTATGTCAAGGGATCGGAGGAGATTCGTTTGGTCGTCCCGAGGATCTCTGGATATGGGGTGAAAATTAGGTTAAGACAACGAAGAGGTAGTCAATAATAACAACAAAAACACTAACAACAACAAAAATACGACGACGACATCATCCGAAATTCAAAGTTCGTTCCCGTGAATTTCGCATTCAAGCCAAAAGGTTCGTATGCAAAATTCAACCCACGGAGGGCGTTCATCGAGGGCGAAGGTTGGACGACAACGATGACGACGTAGATGACGACGACGACAGCGGTGAAAAGTTGTAAATTCGGAAACCTCCGGTTGACCGGTTGGCGGCGCGAGGCCAGCGAAATTCAATCACGATCGGGCGACGAAATCGAGGCAGTAGCAAAAGCCAACAACAACAAACACTATTTTTGTTGTTGTGGAGGTGCTTCTCTCGGACGATGATGTTCCCGTTGCTTGTCTTCTTTTAGTTGTTGTTGTTATTTTTGTAATTGTTGTTTTTGTTGCCTTCGCTTCTGCTCCTGTTGTTGATGATTATGATGAGAATCGGTTTCACTAACTTCACTGAGCTCGCCTGGAATTTAGAACAAACGGCCTTTCGGTGTTGTTGTTTTTTGTTGTTGGAATAGTTGTTTGTTGTAATTGTTGTTATTGCTTCTGTTCTTGGTTTTGTAATAGTTGTTACTGTTGTTTTTGTAATACTTGTTGTTTGTTGTTCTTGTTGAATATTTAATTATTTACAAACCACCCACTTAAGCTTCGAATCGCGACATGACTTCAATTCGATCCGATGCAGTTCGACAACCGATGGAGGGAGGGAAGGGGCTTAGATCGGGCCGGGTCTGGCGATCGATCGCAACTTCGATCGAAATGAAAATCGGGAGAACAAACAACACGATTTACAATAACAACAACTATGCGAGAATCCGCTTCTCCATCAGAGAGGGAGGGAGATACTTGAGGCATTTTGGCTAATGTTGTTGTTGGTGCTGTTGTTATTGTTGTTGGTGACAGCGGGCGTGCATTTTTTGGAGGCCGAAGAATAAGCAACAACAACATCTACCATACAAAAAATTAAAACATTCACGAGAGCAACAAGAACAACATCAAGCTCAGAACTAACAACGAAAACAAACAACTTACCAAATTGTGGAATGGTTGGAAAGGAAGTGGAGAAAGAGATGGAGGATCAGAAGGTAGAGACGAAGGTGCATGAGGAGAAGGTGGAGGAGAAGAAGGTGGAGGAAGGAGAGAAGGAGTTGAAGGAGGTTGATCAGAAGCATTGAAAGGGTGGAGAAGGAGGAGAAACTCCGAATTGAACAGCACTCGAGCCGGCTTCCGATAAAATTTCTCACGTTTTTGCGATTTAGTCATTTCGACAGACGCGGGAGAAGAAACCCGAGAATCTCCTGAGCCGTTGGTATTTCTCAAAAGGACAACAACAACATCTCCACCATTTGTCGGTATCTCCGAGAAAACGCCATCGCCATTTGTCCCCCAAATGCGCCATGTGTCGATAATTAATTGAATTTAATTAAAGGCTTCTTCTCTCCCCTCCATCGTCGTCATCGCATTGGTGAAAACTTTCATGCGATCTTTCTTTTGGGGTTCGTCCGGGGGTCGTCGTGGTGCCCACTTTGGTCGCCGCTAATTAAGATGGATCCGTGTCATTATCTCGCGGATCCGGCCTCCTCCTCCACCATGTCGGATCCTCGACGAAGGGTCAGATCTGGCTCTTGTCGAGGTTGTTCTCCAGTTGTTTGTGGGTTGTTGAAGTTGTTGATTTTTTGGATGATTTTTTGTTAATTTTTTTCTTGAGTTTTTGTTAATTTTGTTGTTAATTTTGTTTTAATTTTGTAATTTTTTGTTGATTTTTTTTTGGATTTTTGTTAATTTGGTTGCAGATTTTTTTATTTATTTTTTTTTGTTTATAATTTTGCTGTTGATTTTTTGTTAAATTTGTTGTTGTTCTTGTTGAATTTATTGTAAATTTTTTTCTTTATTTTCTTGTTAAATTTTTTGTTGATTTTTGTTCTTTTTGTTGCTGATTTTCTTGTATAATTTTTTGTGAATTTTTTTGCTGATTTTCTTGTCTTTTTTATTGATTTAGTTGGTTTTTGGTTTTTTTTCATGTCTGCTCTCCACGGTGGAAAGTCGCACAGAGTTTCCCTGTCACCCTTGCTTGACCTTCAGCGTCGACGCGACTCCTCGACTTCGCGGCCCCCCCAGGACTCCCCTCCAGCGATCTCGCTTTCGGCAATTGCTGCCGCTGCTGTCGTCGCTCCAGGTGCCAATGGCAATCGCGATCCGATGCGATCCGATCCCATGACTGCATTAAATGAAGCCAATTTCCTGGTCTAATCTCGATCTGTGCATCTGTGGACTGTGGAATCTGGAAGCAGCTGCAGCAGCCGCCTGAAACAACCGACTTCGCTGCCGAATCGTTGCAATTGTTGCTGTTTCTATTGTTGCTATTATTGCTATTGTTGCTGATGTTGCTGCTGTTGCTTCTACAAATAATTGAACGCATGTAATGAGTTTTCTCTCGCCGCCACTCACGAGTCTATCTCGCTCTGTCCCTCTGTTTCTTTCTTCCACCCGCCTGTGTTGTTGTCCCTCTCATGTGGATGTGTTTTTGCTGATCAATTTTTGAGTCCGTCTGATTGTTTTCGGTTTCTCGTCCACGTTTTTGGGGAAAAGTGCAGCTAAGCAGCAATTAGCCCGATTCCCATGATTCTCCAGCTCCTGTTGTTGTCATTGCTATTATTGTTATTGTTGTTGCAATCGTTTCTGTCGTCGTCGCCGATGTGTTGCATGTCGTCCGCCGACGTCCATCGTCAGCCAATCGCAATCGTTGTTTGCTTGCGCTTCCATCCACGAGGGAAATTCGTTGCAATTTTGCAAAGACTTCTGTGACCGAAGACCGCGTGATTCCCAGACCCAGACTAGGACCTAGATGTGGCTCGTCTTCGTCCCCTTCGTCTCTCCGTCTGTCTGTCCTCCGAAACCACGGTCCGCACGCTGCCTCGGACACTTGTCCACAGCGGCTGATGAGATTTCGGCGCTGCGGCTGATTGTCTTTGTTTTCGTTGCTGCAGAAGTTGTGGAAATGATTTTAATTCCGTGTGCATTTTATTATGGTTTACAAGATGTTACTGATGTTGCCATTGTAGTAGTTGTGATTACTGATGTTGCCATTGTAGTAGTTGTTGTTATTAGTCTTGTTGTTGTTACACTGATTGCAGCACGTGTGCAACGAAAGTCGCCATCGTGTGAGCGGCGAAAGTCCGAAAGTGATGCCAATCGCAAGCGAATCGGACGAGACGACTTTCAGGGTTCGCAATTTCGAAGGCCATGAGGGTGGCGCGTATGATGGTGGGAATGGGAACCTCGCTGACCTCCTTCCTTACGAGAGATTCTCCTCTCTCGCTCCCACCTCGTTCACGAATTCAAGAACATTCGGTGCGAAATTAATGCCAACGGAAGAAGATCGCTTCAAAAATCGCCTCGAAACTCCCCAAAATCGCTCCAAAAATCGCCCCGAAATCATAGCTCAATAGTTTTTAAATCGCTTTTAAATCTCTGAAATCATTGCATAACTGAGGCCACGATAATTACGAAATTTCATTCTTTTCCTCGGTTTCAGTTGATTCTCTCATTCGATTTCCTTTTATTTTCACTGATTCTTCTGAAGATTCTCCGAAAATTCTTCTGACGATCTTCAGACGATTTTCCGACGATTCTTCGCTGATTCTCCGATGATTCTTCAGATGATTTTCCGACGATTCTTCAGCCGATTCTCCGCCGATCCAGCGAGTCCTCGGTGTTTTGTGGACTTCCTCGATTTGCCTCGATCCATCGCTTCCATTCTCATTAAATTGATTAGTTCGGAACCCGTGTTGGTCCGGTCGGCCAGCGGCCAATGACCAAGTGCATCATTAAAATTTACGTAACCTTCGGTGGAGCACACGTAACTCCTTCCCTCCGCCCCCTCACACGCCCCCCTCCGACTGTATCGACCGCTCATCGACGGCCGCCAGTTCAATGGCCACCTGTTTGAATTTTCGTCTAATTTGCATACAGCCGGGTGTGAAGCCATCACTTCCCGATGCTCCTGCTCCCGACGCCCGACAACGTGCCAAACGGCAGCAGCAATTTTGAGCAGTGAATCGACAGCAGCAGCGTGAGATGAAGCAGAAGCATGAGAAGAAGTAGCAGATGAGAAGAAATAGCAGAAACAGAAGCATGAGAAGGTGAAGCAATAGAAGCATGAGAAGGTGAAGCAACAGAAGCATGAGAAGGACCATCAGCAGCAGCAGCAAAAGAAGCTGCAGAAACAGAAGGAGAAAAAATTCAGCAACAGCAGAAATTCAGCAATAGCAATAGAAGAAAAATATAAGAAAAGCTAGAGAAAAAGAAGTAGAAACAAAAATTTCGCGAAAAGTAAAAAGCGAGAAGAGGACAAGGAGTAAAATTGATTTTGGTCCGTTGAGGGATCAACCGAGGTCTAGGGTGAGGGCCAACGCTTGTCAATCGCGGGTCGGACGTCATTGGAAAAAAATTGGAAAAAAAATCAATGCGAGGTTCGTCGTCAGCCGTGGCCAACGGTCAGCTGCTGGTGGTCAGAATCGCTGCTGGTCAGAACCGAAACCGAAACCGGAGGCGAAGGAAGTTGAGAAGTCGGAGGGAAGACAATGGTCATCAAAAAACGAACGTTGTCCGGTGGCGGCTCCTCACAACAGGTGATGTCCCATCCCAACAATTAGTTGCCTGAGAACACGAGTCATCTGAGAACACGAGACCCAAAGCGAGGCGGTTGCATGTCGGTAACGGTACATCGCGAATTCGATTGGTTCCCGATCCTGCAGAGAATCCGTCTGATCTTCAGATCTCTGGACACCACAAGAGGTTGAGTCAAGTGAGACAAGAATGAGTCTCGCCCTTCCTTAGAATGGTTTGGAAATGGTTTGCCATTTCATGGCAATGAAGAGTTCATTTCTCGCCCATCGGTCACATTCCAACGAACGGCGAAGACATGAAAGTGGTGGCTGAAGATGCAGATGAAAATGCAGAAAATTCGGGAACTTAAAATCACGGCAATTGAGGAATCCCATTTGTGAAGAGTCCAAATTAAAATGAAAACACATTCATGCGGAGCGAGGTGACGAACCTTTTGATGGACTTCGGATGCTCGTGGTCGTTCGTGTTCATGGCCATGGCCTGTGGTTCGATGAGGATTAGGGAGGGGAGGGCGTCGACCACCACAGGAGGAGGGCCCAAGAATGTTTCCCCCAGTGGGCGATTAGTCTAACCTTGACTCAGAGACCCACGAAATTCTGGACGAGTTCGAGTCAATCACGGCTCGGGAATTGATTTCTGGCCACAAATCGGGGCCTCATTGTGGGCAACAATGTTTCCCAGAAGCAGCAACAATAGCATCAACTCCAACAACATTATTATTAGCAACGCCGACAACATTAACAACAACATCAATTGCACCATTTCGCCTTTCCATTCCATTCGATTCCACTCCATTCCATTATCGTGGTTTCGCGTGGAACTTAATTTATGATCTGTCGACCACAAGCGAGCACTGGAGCGACTCGAGCTTGCGATCGATATCCAAATGCAGTTGGCCACGCGGGCGACAGATGCATCAACTGCAGCAGCATCAGGAATAGCAGCAGCAACAGATTCAAAAGCAGCTTCAACTTCTCATGCCAATCAATACCGCAAAATGTTCGCATACGAAAGTTGTTAAGAATTTTTGATTGCAAGACCGAGGAGTTAAAACAAAAATAACAATAACAACAGCAACAATAACAACAACAAAAAATAACACCGAACTTCTGCCCTCAGTTGACGATCGCTTGTCAGAAGCTGAGGAAGTCGAAAGCAAGAAACCGATTCGAGCGAATCTAATTTCGTTGGCAACACTTTGTCTGGGTCCAAAAATCTGCGCCGTTGTCGTGTTGGTTGCAACAGCAGCATCGACAATCGTCAGTCAGTTGGTAGCCGGTAGCAATAACAACAACAACAACCGGCCGCAGTCGACGTCGACGATGTGATGTCGTCGGCTGCTGGGCCGATGACACGTCAATGTCATGTTGTCGTGTCAATATCTCGCTGACACATCGATCTGGCATGTCAAAAGCAAGTAAGCAAAAAAGGTAGCAGCAACAGCAACAATAATAACAACAAATCCAACAACAACAACACAGACACGAGCACAAAATGCCAATCAGCAGAAGAAGCAGCCGAAGCGACAACAGGAGCAAGAAAGAACAACAACGATGACGGAAGAAGAAGATGAAGTAGCAAGTGGCAACAACAACAACAACAATAACAAGTGAACAACAACAATATGAAAACAACAACAAGGGATCAACAACAATAAAAGAACACCAATAACAACAACGACAAACGGGAGCCAAATGCATGACAAACAACGAACAGCATTTTTGCAAGGATGCGCAACAACAATAGCAAATATTTGCGGCATGCCATGGGATGGGGCAAACAACGAGGGGTGGGTGGGGGTCGTCGGAGGGTCTGGAGGCCAACTTGACACGACAAACATTGTCACTCACTCATTCCACTCCTCAATCCTTCGTTCCACTCGATACCATTTCATTTCATTTCGTTCCTCTCGATTCGCTAAACTGAGAAATTGCGGGTGTCGTCAGTGGAGGAAGAGCGATGAACAAGAAGAAGAAGTTATAACAACAACAATAGAAACATTCCTCGGAACAACAACAACAACAGCTATAATCACAACAACTGCAACAACAAGTGTTACCAATCTCCTACATTTGAATATCGCGCCAGATTCCACGAAAAATATTTCCATTATAATGAAAGATTTTCTCCTTGGCCACCGTTTTGATCAGAGAGAGAGAGAGAGAGAAAGAAAGAGAGAGAAGGAAAGATAGAGAAGGAAAGAGAGAGAGCGATGGAGAAGGAGTGTGCGAAGGAATGCAGTATCGTGCGAGGAGGCAGACCGTAATAAATGCAAACAAGCAGAAGTTAAGCAGCGATCGATTAATCTGAAGAGGACGGGCAGATAGATGGACGTTTGAAGGAAGAGAAGGACGGACAGACAGATGGTGGAGTACGACCGTCTGTCGATGTCGATCGGCCGTCACTCGTGTTGTTTGTCGTCTCAAGATGAGTTCCAAAGATCGAATTTGACGCTTCGACGCTTGAGGAAGGCGCGAGATGAACCATCAGCGACATGGACAACAGAAGCAACAACAGTTGCCGATTGACAAGCAATTTAAATGCAAGCAGGCGTCGGCGGCCCCGCGAACTCACGATAATTGAGTGTTCCGGGTTCCCGAGGGACGATGATGGAGAGGAGGATGGGGACAACGATGAAGACGAGGATGAAGACAACGAGGACAAAGACGAAGAGCCATGAGTTCGTCGTTTCCTACTCCCCCATTCCACCGACCTGGATTCAATCCATATCCCGTTTACTCCGATCCCGATCTCCGTCCTCCGAGGACCATCGAGGGTCGACTTTATTCGTCCGCGTCGACGCATAAATTCCTCCCAATCTGTCATCGCGAGTGGCCACAGTGATCGAGGGTCGGCGATCGAGACGGAGGTTCGACGATGGCGACAAAGAGCGAGGGTCGACGTCGGCGTTTCCACATCGGCGTCCACGTCGTCATCGGCGTGGTCGCAATCGATGTGTCCTCCATTTGTTGCCGCGACTCCATTGACACGATTCGGAGTGTTGTCGCCGTCGCCTCCTCCACCGTGCGTTGGGGTGGAGAACAAAGGCGAACTACTTAAATTTGCTCGACCTGCGTCGATACAAGTCGCAATTTATTGCGTGGCCTTACGTGGGTCTCGCACAAAGCGGCTCAGCTCGGCGAAAGAGACGCACGACCTGCAATCCACGGACCAAATTGTGGACAGACAGACGGACGGATGGATGGACAGACGGACGGGCAGACAGACGATCGGATGGTTGGATAACCGTTCGAAAGGATGGACGGACTTGTGCCGCAATCTGGGCACGCGGATCATGTTGTAGGCGCGAGAATGCGTGAGCTCCATTTGTGCGTGAACACAAGCAAATACAAAACACACACACACACATGGCCACTCTTCGATCGGAATCAATGAGCGCGTGTGTGGGGGAGAGAGTGTGAATGTGTGCAAACACACGCTTGTGTTCGATTGTGGTTTACTTCCGCGACAGAAGCATTTTTCAGCTTTAACAAAAGAGGCTTTCCAATGGATGCAGGAGGGAGCGGGAGGAGAAGGAAAGAACGGCAAAGAGAGGTTGACAAAGGAAAGGAATGGAAGGGGAAGAGGAGAGAAGGAATGGCATGAAAGAGGAGACAAGGGGAAAAGTTCACGCAGATGTCGACGACGAAGTGCGAAGGAGTGAAGTCGATGGTGGGCTTTCAACTCGGTGCTCAATTGAGCAGTTAGAAAAGAGATTGTGACAAACCTCTCGGCGTGCAGTTCAATCAATTCATGCACTTAGCGCCTCGTTCTCGACCCCTTGTTCTCCCTTCATTCACCCTACACACCTTTCACCTAATAACTTTTCTTGATCAATTTTTTATAAAAGTTTGATTGTTTGTTTTTTTATGAAATCGATTTTAAATCAATCTCTGTTTTCTTTAATAAAATTAGTTTTTTGAAAAGAGAAAATATTTTTTCAATTAATATCGATTTTTATTTACAAAATTTATTTTATTTAAAATAAAATTAATTTTTTCCATAAATTTAATACTGAAAAAAAAATATATATATTATAAATTTTTAAAATCGAGTTCGAATTTTACTTTGATAACAATAATTGTTTGTCTACAAATTTAATAATAATTTTTATTTTTACAAAAATTACTTTCAACTATTATTTTTTCCATTTTCATAAAAAAATATTTTAAAAAATTCGAAATTCCAAAAAAATCTCGATCGAATATTTTTCTTCCCGTTAGCTTCCATCCTTTATTGATCTCTGACTGTGGTAAATTTTCAGTTTTCGGTAAAAAATATTTCCCATACATTTTTTTCAGTTTCCACCTTCATCACTTGATCTTTTTGAATTCAACTCCACTTGTCGGTCCTGTCCGATCGTAAGTCACATTCTACCTCTCTTGCTCCCTGCCGGAACCTTTCACCACCCTCGGAGACCTCGTTGTGGTCTCCGTCAGAGGGATATGCGTGTTGTCGGTGTGTGGGTGGTGCTATCCGTCCGTCCGTCCGTCTATCTGTCCGTCCGTCCGCCTGTCGTGCACTGCAAACGACAGACGTCTGCATTGCGGTACTTGACGTCGTCGTCGATCGCTCTCGTGCTGGCCCATATTAGTCTAAATTATGCAGCGGTTGGAGTCGGCGACGCCCAACGATCGGTCGTGTTCGGGGCTCGAAACCGCGGCGCATGCGCACGCGTTTGCCTGCTCCAATTCGCGCCTCGAACCACGAGATCGATCGCAGCGAAACCGTTCGGATCGTTTGGGCCGGGATCGAGGGCGATAATTGGAAAATGTTTGATGAAGCTGTGTGGCACTTTGTTAACACCTCGATGAAGGAGGCACGGGAGGGAAGAGAGGGAGGGGGCAGTGGAGGAAGGAGGCAGTGGAGGGAGGCAGGAGCATGTAAAGGAGGTGAATGATCAACACACTTCCCAGCTAAACGGGAGGGCGTTTCCGCAATTTGTGGGTTAGTGGTGATGGTGAAGAAGTTGAGAAGGTGCGAAGGAGGAGGGACCAATTTGGTGCAATTCGCAACTGCAGGTGGCCACGCCCAACGCCGGCAATGTGCTGCGAACACCAGGAGCCGCGATTAACTCCGGGCACCCCATTATTAACTAAACATTCGTGAATGAAATGCGAAAGAAGCTTCCGGGGGCGCCAGCGATCGAGGAATCCATTGGAGAAGGCGCCAGAGGTTTTTCTGGAATTCAGTTTTCTTCGAAGGGCCAATAGTCTCCGTTTCTTCTCCATCTCTCTCCCACTGAGGGACCCCCTCGATCTCCTCCTCAGAAACCTTCGGACAACGACACCCTCGATCATTACGAACGCGGAACGTGATCTAAGTAGGAAGATCACACTCTTTGGTATGTTTCGCTTTAATTGGACGCGGGCGCTGACAATTGTTGCTGTTGCGCCTGTTGTTGCTGTTTCTGTTGTTTCTCCTGTTGTTGCTTCTGTTTCTCTTATTTCTGCTACTGTTGCTACATTGATTCCTTGTTTTGGTTTAATGCCACCAGCAAAGAGTGTTGTTGCTGTCGGCGCTGGAATGTCGAAGGGCGTCGTCGTTGTTGGTGGTGTTGCCGTTCTTTTTGTTGTTATTTAGGTTGTTGTTACCATGGGGGAGCGCAACCCACGCCGCGTCGAAAACCCTGGGGGACCTTCGGCGAAGGGATCAAGGCGTCGTCGGTTGGAAAATCCGAAGTCGTTGGTTGAAAAATCCGAAGGTTCGGGTCGAAAAATCACAGGAGGAAGGAGAAGGCAACAATGTTGCAGCGGAGAAGGGAGATAGAGAGAGACCCGGGTGTCATGGAACAATGGCTCGGAACTATTTAACAGCTGGCGACGACGACGACGCCTCGTTCTCAACCCATGTCCAGGGTCCGGGACGACAAAGGGGCGATGGGACGAGGGTCTTATGGGAGGGTGTCGAAAGGGTCCGACTTCGTCAACGTCGTCGAACTTGGATCGTGATCGACTTGAAATGCAAATCAATGTTGTCAACGTTCGCTGCTTGTCTTGCGATTTAGTTTTGTCATCGTTGTTGTTTTTATTGTTATTGTTGTTGTTGCAGTTAAAATATGTAATCGATTAAAGTTGCTGCTGGCACCAGTGGCATGTACTGTAACAACAAAAATTGGTTACCAGCACAACATCTTTAACAACAACTAGCATCTACAACAACTAGTACCAACAACAACAACAGCTCACTCAAAACCCTCCCAGATGGACTAAATTTTGTTATTTTGCTCCAACTTCAACGTCACAATTTATGTTCTTCCACCTTCTTCTTCTTCATCTTCTTCTCCCTCCCAGAAGCAGCAGCAACAGCTGCAACAACATGAACAACAACAACAACAAATGGAACAACCCTAGCTGTACTATTTAAACAGTTAGCCCTATTGTTTCTCGTGTCGGCTGTTGTTGTTGTTGCTGCTCTTGCAGTTGGTATTGCTGCTGTTGTAGTTGTTGTTCTTGTTGTTGTTGTTCCTATGGCCTCCGTGGAAAAACCAAAGACAAAAGAAATCATGGAGAAATCCTGACAAGATTACAAAACAGATAACAGAGCTAGAGTTAGTTTGTTTGCTCTTCTTATTGTTATTGTTGATGATATTGTTGTTGGTGTTGATATTATAATTGTTGTTGTTGTTGATATTGTTATTGTTTGTGTTATTGCAATTGTTCTTGTTGCTATTGTACTGTTGTGATTCTTGCACTGGTGGCTGGCGAGAGAGCGAGCGAGTTACCATTCGACTGCATAAATTGGAATAATTTCAGTTTGAGCTCCGTGGAGCGGGATTCGAGGGGGGATTCCTGTGGCATGTTCGGCTGGTTTTCGGTTTTCGAGGATTTCGCTGCTCTCCTTTCGCAAGGACGGCGACCAGACAAGGGGGGAGTGGGGCCGATGCACAACCCAGTCAGGAACTTCAACAATGCCAGCAGCAACCTCGATCCTCGTCGTCTTCGGTTCATTCGATTTTCGTTGCAGCGAAAACAGTTGCCTGACTTCGAGGAGTACTTGTTGTTGTCGTTTGTATCCTTCCTTCGACCCTCGAGAGCAGAAGGAGTAGGAAAAGGAAAAAAAAAACCGTTTCTTATCTGAGATATGAAATCCATGTTTTCCTTGTTTCCACCAAAACGATTCACAACAATTTCACGACGATGTCGACGTCAACATGAACTCGACTCGTTCCATCGGCCGTGGTCTTCATCGCCCTCAGAGTCGTTGGTCTTTGTCACCGAGAGAGCTGAGCACCCTCATCACAAACACCAACAAAAACACCCCCACCACCAACATCATCATCGTCGGTGCCTTCGTGGTCTTCATCATCATCGGACTTGGAGTCGTTGGAGACAACAACAAGGACACCAGCAACAGTAACAGGGACAGAAACAATAACAGCATAACCAAGAGCAACAACAAGTGTGCAGATTCCGATGGATGTTCCCTTTATTTGTTGGCACGACATAATTTAGTCGGCAACAGTGGCAACGGTAACGTGGTTTCCGTCCAATGGGGGGCAAGAGAAAGACGATGGATGAGAGAGGGATAGCGAAAGAGAGGTAGGTGGAAAGAGGGAGAGGTAGAGAAAAGTAGACTGTGGTAAGGATAGTGAGAGAGAGGAAGGGAGTTCGCTAGAGTTGAAAGGTGATGTCATATTTGTGACAATAAACCATTCTCGGGGTTGTGGCCATGTCGTTGATGCCCGATAGGCGAGAACTTTTAGCAATCGTCGAGGCTGCCTGGGATTTGGAACGTCTCGGGACATTGGAAGGGGTTTCCAAAGGGTGAAGAGGGGGGCTTCCACCGATGGAAGAGAAGCTCAGTGAGCCGTCCATTTCAGGTGCGGGATCCCCACGGGGTCTCCCGGTGATCGTCTTGACCACCGTGTCGCGGTGGCCTCCGGAGGAATCTCATGTGATGGATGTCGTTGTGGTGGCACCAACTGTGGTCTCAGCAATCATTGTCACCGACACAGCGGGGCAGCAAAAACGACAAGAATTAAATCAACAACAAGAATAATAAAAAAACCGTCAACAATAATAAAAAAGCCATCGACAAAAATAATAAGAAAAACCAACATCAACTCCTAGGCACAATTAGCACAAGGAACAACTTTTCACCTTCTTGACTTGGATGGATCGGACCGAAAACGTGATGAGTGTCAGCGAGATTCGTTCCTTTCATCTTGTCATCATTGTCTACTTCTCATCATCATCATCATCGCCTACTTCTCATCATCATTAACATTTCCTGCTTCGTCACATCATGGTTTTCTACTTCTTATCAACGTCTACTTCTCATTATTGTATCCTTCTGATTTTTATTGTTATCATCGTTATCACCTTCTTCTCATCAATGTCTCTATCTTATAATCATTGTCTCCTTATAATTATCATAACCGTCACTTTCATTGCATAATCGTCATAGTTATAATCATAGTTTATAATCATAGTTTATAATCATAGTTTATATAATCATAGTTTTACTTTAATCATTGTCTTATTCTAATCCTAATCATCCTCTCCTTCTTTAAATAATAATCAAATAATCATTGTCAACTTATTATATACTCCTCATACTCCTAACCATCGTCTCTCCTAATCATCGTCTCTCCTTCATCCCATCATCGCCGTCTTCTTCTTCATCTTCTCATCATAGTCTCCTTCATCATACTCTCATCTCATAATAGTCCCCTTCGTCTCATCATTATCTTATTCTACTTCTCACCATCAGTCTCCTTATCATCATCATCCTCGGGAACATATGTTGGTTTCGGGCAAACGACACCGTTACCTCTGCATGTCGTTCTGGGTCTTCCTTTTATTGCTAAAATTATTTAAAACCTCCACCAACTCCATCAGGTGGGATGTGTGCGGGGGTGACGACCTCGCCGAATTCCAAAAAACTCGTATCTCGTCCCCGTGGCAAAAACCGTGATTTGCTTCGATTTTTGGAGCTCACGTTAGTGGAGTTTTCGTCACGTGACCTGGATTGTTAAAATGTTTGCTCATGTTGTTGTCGTTGTTTTTTTGTTGCTCTTGGTTGACGTTTTTATATTGTTGTGCTCATGATTGTTGTTAATGTTGTTGCTGTTGCTCATAGTTGCAATTATCGCTGCTGCCATTGTGGGAATAAAAAATGTGATTATCTTCTCTCCTCCACCCCTCTGGCGAGAAAGTCCATTCACGTCAAATCCATGGGTGTAAGTGAGTGACTGAGTGTGTGTATGAGAGTGTGATTGTGTGTGAGCACTTACTCACACTTGTGTCTGAATGTGCGTGAGTGTGGCTATGACTCCGATATGAGGCTCATTATCCTGGAATAGGCCGCATCGTGAATTCCTCTCGAGACTCGAGTGTGCGACGAGAGGCTCCTCAGACGTGTCGAGTGATCGCCTCTCTCTTTCTTTCTTCATCTCCATCCTTCCTCCTCGCAACTTAAGACTTGACAGCTTCAATTGGACAGGCGAGCGGAGTCGGAGGAGTCTTTTCCTGCCTCCTCTCCACTCGTCGCCTCGTTGGAGTCTCCATCGTCCTCCATCGACCCAGGTGTCGCTGCCGCTGGACTTAAATTCAGTGTTCACGCACTGAGCTCAATTCATGGACTCGAGTCATCATTTGTTGGCTCCATTTCACTTACACTAAGCCAGGGGAAACTCTTGGCATGACGAGCTCACTTTCATCCGGAGCAGAGCATGACTCACCTGTCCGAAGAAAAGGAGAGAGTGAAGATCCTCGGCTTCAGATTGGAATGAATCGAGGGAACCTCAATTGAATTTGAGGGAACCTCAATTCATTCTCCATTCATTGAGGTCTCCTGTCTTTGATATGTCAGGGAAAGGAATTCCTTGAATTTACCACCACGAGCGGACCACGAACTAACCTGAACTAGACTTCGACCAAATCCCGACAAGACTTCGACGAGATATCCACAAGACCTCGACAAAATCTCGACGTCTACTTGTCGAGCAGAGGTGAACGTGGGGTTCATGGTTCGCCCTCCGACCACTGGTGACCCAGAGACCACAACTTCGCGAATCAGCAATCAGCCAACCATCCCCCGGTTCGACGTGCTGCGGACTAGATGGAATGGATGGCGAGGCGCAAACAGAAGAAGAACAATCGAAGCAAAGAAAAACAGACAAAGGAAAGAGAGACGACGGAAAGGCGAAACAGAGAGAGGTGGATGGTCGGTGGTTTCAGGTCGGACAGGTGGACAGACAGACCATTGACAGTTCGGAAATTAATTGTCGGAGGCTGTCAGAAATATAACAGTTCGATGTCACATGCCGATGGCGGCCGGCGATTTGTATGGCACGGGTCTGAGCTGCTCGACTCCGCCGACAGATTTCATAATTTCGAGCAGTTAGAGCAGCAACAACGGCAGGCAGAGTTCCAGCAACAACGACGACAACGACATCAATAGCAATGGGACCAGCAACAAGCGCGAACTAACGACATTCGAAGCACGTCGGCGTCGGGCGTCAGATGGGGGTGGAGAGGAATGGTGTGAGAGTGAGGGGCCGAGAGGCGAAAAGTGCGGGGCGACGGGCGGTTAATTAAAACGCGCCGACGCGACTGACGCCGGTGGGCCTCGGGTGGCCACGTTCTCGGAACCTAAATGGATTGCGCAACGGTAGAAGTTGGAGGCGACGTCTCGCCATTCACCGGTTTGAAGGGGGACACAGGGGACTCCAGACAGAAGTTGGTTTCTTATCAGCCGCCTGAGCACGACAGCCAAACTCTCGGTGCTGCTGCTGCTGCTCGTCCAATTGATGTGGTTGATGGCGATTCATTAGTTGGACACTTGGGGACGGCTGCCGATGGCCACGAGAATGACATGTTCTAGATCAAGCAACCAACCAACCACTGGCACATATTCGAGAGCAGTCAGTCTCTACAACAATCCAGCCATCCATCTACCCATCTATCTGGACAATGTCTGTCCGCCCGCTGTCCCTCCCTCTGACCAAGTCAAGCGACCGATGCGATGCGATACGAGGCGGTGAAGTCGGCGGGGGCGGCTCAACTTGTCAGAGGCCGGCGACGGCGACACCGACGGAGGCGACCACAACAACAATGATGATGATGATAACAACAATGACGTGGGGGACAACAACAACGATGTGGTGGACAACAACAACGATGTGGAAGACAAAAACAACGATGTGGAAGACAAAAACAATGATGTGGAAGACAACAACAATACAATCTAGACGGCAACGTTCCAAGAGAGCAACTCAATAAATCGCCAGACTCGAAAAAGAACAGTTCTTCGCTCGAACCCCCGATGCCCTCGCGGTCACGGCCAGCTTGATTTGTGTCGGAGACGGGGACCGGGCCAAGACTCGTGTACGACCGGCAGCCACCTTCGCCGATCCACCTCCCTCTCTTACTCATTCTCTTTTACTCTCTTTCTTCCTCCTCTCCCTCTGCCTCGTCGGCGATTCATTAGAACATCGCGTACGCTCGGAGTGGCATCGAGTCTGACCTACTGATCTGGTCCCCGGCAGGAGAAGCCAAACCGAACGACCGACAGACCGACCGAGGGGCAGATAGACCGACAGACAGATAGCCACCGAAAGACCAACCGTTGGATAGATAGACAGACAGACAGACGGACTGCTGACTCACAGAAGAAGCCTGGACTGGACGTCGATAGCTTCATCAATGTCGGCGAAGCGTCTTCGTTAGTCTCGTCCTCGATGTTGTTGGGGTTGGTGTTGTTGTTGGGTTTTGGTTTTGCTCTTGTTGTTGTTAATGCTTTATTGTTGTTCTTCTTATTGTTGTTTCTCCTGCCGTCTGTCATTATTGTGATCACCGACATTTCTTCAGCTTCTGGCGGCTCTCGTCGCCGGCCGCCGTCACCATCGCCTTTATGCAAAGTCTTCGGCTGCGTGGGAACTCGTGACCGACGCAAAACGCTGCCGCCGCCCCCAACACGTTGCCCTCCTCCTCCTCCCACTGCCCACCGACCCCCGGCGGCGATCCACACACAGTTTTGGCGGATCAGTGGCTGCCGCCGTTCTCCACGAGGAGGTGGCGGCGACTCGCACGTCGTCGACCGGCCCGACGGACGGACAGATCGGTAGAGATAAAGACGAGGACGACGAAAAGGAAGACGACGAAGTAGAGGACGACGAAGAGAAGAACGATGAAGTGGAAGACGATGATGAGGAGGACAGTGAAGAGGAGGACGATTGAGAGGAGGACGATGTAGAAGAGGACGATGAATAGGAGGCCAACGAAGACGACTGCAACAAAGACGACGTCAGTGTTGGACGATCACTCTGAGTGACGAAAGAGAGAAACAACGACGCTTTTTCTCAACAACAACGTGTCCAACACTCGGCACCGCCGCTCAGATCAAGCGATAGTGGATTCCAGATTATTGGCTCGATTATTTCTGGCATGGTCTCCGTTCCACTTCTCGCCGCTGAAGCTCTCTCAAGCCTCGTCTCACCTCACCTCTCAAACCTCTTCTCGCCCTCTAAAACCTCTTCTTACCCCTCTCAAATATCTTCTCACTCCTCTCAGGCTTCTTTCTACCCCCCTCGATTCTCTCAACCATCTTCCTTCACTTCTTGGAGCCATAAATCCACACTGGAGCGAACAGCTGTTGCTGAGCCGCCGTCATCGTCGTCGTCATCATCGTCGTCATCGTCTTGTGGCTGGTGTGAATGGGAATGAGCGGTCGACTTATTCCCTCGCTGAGCTTTAGTCCATCCAACGGATCCTCCAGAGGCCCCCCCCACGTCTTCCTGACATCCTCCTCATCGTCTCCTCGAGCTTCCCATGGAATATTATGCTGATTTCGGCTGCACTTTTGTATGCACAATTTTTTAATTTACTTTGAATTTCGTTTCAATTCCGCTTCGTGGCAGATCGTCGGATCGTCAGCCGCTGTTGTCGACGTCAACGTCAACGGTGTCGTTGTCGGCGCGTCGTCAGAACGTCATTATCTCGCGCTTCCATCGTCTCTCGACACATCTGAAGAGAGAGACGTTGGATGGACTATCCCGGAGAGAGAGAGAGATGGAATAGATTCGGCGGCGGATCGCTGCGTACATCAACCGTTGCTGCTGCTGTTGCTGTTGGTTCCTTTGCTCATTTGCACTTCATGAATGATGGTGTTGTTGCCATCGCCGTTGCCATGTTGCTGTTGTTGTCTGCTGGAGAAATAGAAGAAGCCCATTTCCTGGGTCACGTCATTGTGGCTAAAACAATCACAGTGCAAAGCGCACAATTTTCAACAACACCACAACAACAATAACAATTGCAGCAACACCATCTGCAACCTCTTCGGGATCATTCTCCTCTCTCTCTCTTCCACTTCTCAATCTTTAGTTCTTGTTACTTCTGTTTCTAAGCACGTCATATTCGCCGTTTGTTCGTTTTCCAACAATTGTTGTTGTTGTCGCTTCAGTCCAATGCCCTGCTGTTGCTCTGTGCTGTTGTTGTTGCTACTTCTAATTTAGTTGCGAGCAAGTGATTTGTTTCTGTTTCTCTTTTTTTGCTCATAATCACCTGTTGTTGCACATGTTCGTAGTTGTTGTGATTGGTCATTGTTATTGCCGTTGTTGTTGCATACAGTTTTTTTTTTGTATTGTTGTTTGTTGTTGTTATGGCACATGGTGTTATCTTTGTTGTTATTTTGCACATCCATCGCCACTCGTTGGATTTCAATTTGCATTTTCCACCCAATATCATTCTTATCCCCCTTTCACCCAACATCTTTTGTCTCACCCTTCCTCCCTCACTCCCTCTCGCTACCACGCTCTCGTTACAGCAACAAATTATAGCCACAATTTTCCTGTTATTTTGCTTCGCCTTTGAAGGGCCTCATCTGCAACTGTTGCTGTTGCCACATCACATGCGTAGTTGGCCCGAAGAAGGTTCCACCTGCGCCCTGAGTTCGCCGGCGGGTCGCGACCCTGACACGGCCGACACCGCAAAAAGCATCCGACTGTGCGAAAGAGAGGGAGTTTCCTTACCGTACCTTTGCTTATAGTGATTCTGAAGGTTTCTGCTATTAGAGGATAGTGGAAGGTTTCCTTTTGTAGATTTGTATATACTATTTTTATTATTTACTTGGAAATACCCGATGCTTCGCAGCGGTCTCATCTTTCCTTTGTGGTGTTGGGTTTTCATGAAAAATAGCCTGAATTTTGAAATTTTAAGATTTTTATGAAAAATTGAATTTTTAAAAACGCGTATAGCAAAATAACGCGTATTGACGGAGATATGAACCTTTTAAGAATACTATGAAAAATTGCATGAATTTTCAAAAATTTAGAGGTCGTTACGAATTAACGTCCTTTTCGCGAAATAACGCGTATTAACGGAGATATGAACGATTTAAGATTTCCATGAAAAATTGCATGAATTTTCAAAAATTTAGAGGTCGTTACGAATTAACGTCCTTTTCGCAAAATAACGCGTATTAACGGAGATATGAACGATTTAAGATTTCCATGAAAAATTGCATGAATTTTCAAAAATTTAGAGGTCGTTACGAATTAACGTCCTTTTCGCGAAATAACGCGTATTAACGGAGATATGAACGATTGAGAATTTCCATGAAAAATTGCATGAATTTTCAAAAATTTAGAGGTCGTTACGAATTAACGTCCTTTTCGCAAAATAACGCGTATTAACGGAGATATGAACGATTTAAGATTTCCATGAAAAATTGCATGAATTTTAAAAAATTTTGAGGTCGTTACGAATTAACGTCCTTTTCGCTAAATAACGCGTATTTACGGAGATATGAACGATTTAAGATTCTCTCTTTTAATTTTATTTAAATACCTCCATGGTTAATGTAAAATTTATATAACCTATGTCCTATTCTGTTATATTAACTAACCAGTAAACATATAAAATGGGAAACATTCTCAGACGTTTAGCTGATTTTTGTAGTCGAATATACATTTTTCTTCTTTTATATATTAAGTATAGATACAGAAGAAAACGATCGCAACATTCTTATTTAAAATAAACTAAAAAATAAACAACATGAACCATAATATGAAACATAATATACGTATATAAAATTAAACAAGAAGCTGCTGGTCATTCTCAATGAGTGATCCTTGTCGAAGGGATATATTTTTATCATTTCTATCGTGTCGTTGGCCTCCTTCGTCTTCGACAGAACGAGGGTTGACACTTGATAGACACCTCCATGAATAATTCAGCAAAGGTTCCTTTGATGAAATCTTAAGAACCTGTGACACGGTTGACTTTGTTGTTGTTTTTTGGTGTCATAAATCCACCAGCTTCGATATTATACGTCTTAATCCCATCAGTTCCGTCGATCCAGCAATCATTCCCATCGATCCACCCTTCGTTTCTACCTTCCGGAGTCTCTCTCGAAGGGTCAGACGAAGCCGCCAAACCTCCTCCGACCTTCGGATTCCAGTTGGAGAAAAATGTGGCAACATCAACACGTCTTCCTCGGCTTCGATGTTGCCAGCGGATGGTCCTCCACCTCCTCCCCCTCGCAATCGAACTAGTCGGCGTCATAAAACGATCGACAGGACGTCAGAATTTGTCACGTCGTCATTAAATAAATCGTAGGACTTTTTCCTCCAGCTCAAGCTAAAGAGTGAAAATGGAATGTTTATTGAGGAAAAACAACAATAATATCATTTGTGCTTGGCATTGCCGCTCTTGTTGACGACATGTTTTATGTGTTGTTGTCAACTGAACATGTCGACGCGGTAATTCCAACTCAAGAATGTGTAGTTCTGGAGGGAGAGAGGGGAACGAACTTTCTTCACACGCTTCCTCTGATGATGTTAGATCGGAACTAGGAATCCTGTGAAGAAAGAGTCGATCTTCTAGATGAGAAAAGTCTTCCGACAACATCGACGAGAACTTTTTCTGAACCCCTTCCATATTGTTCCAAACTCTTCCTCGCGTGCCAATTGTTATGGAACAAGCCAAAGAATCGACCAAGTTCCGAATGCGTGGTTTTGTGAGCATGGGAGGCGTGGCCCAGAGAGGGGAAGGCGGTGATGGTGAACGAAGATCATTCCCGAAAAAATCAACAAAGCCAAAAATATTTATACACAAAAAAATAACAAAGAATAATAGAACAAAAAATATGAACAAATTTTCAGATAACGTTGAAGCGGCAACAAGTGCGCTTGACCCGGTCGTTCGTTGTTGTTGTCGACTATTGTATGCTGTTGTTGTTATTTGTTTTTGTTATTGTGGTTAGTGCTCCCTTGAGTGCGCCGTGGTCTATTATTACCATTTACCATTAACTGTTGTTCTCTTGTTCTTGCGACGGGCGATGCCTTGTTCTATTCTATTCTTCTAGTTGTTGTTATTATTCCTATTGTTGCTGGGCCATTGTTGCTGCCCAATTGTTTGTTGTTCTTGCTTTGTTTCTATTGTTGTTATTGTTGTTGTCGATGGTTGCGTTGCGTGTCCGCCGACCGCCAATTACCGAAACCTAATCGCATTTGAATGAGGCGAGTTGAGCCGAGCCGAGCCGAGTCGACTCGTAAGTCAAGAATAAATGGAAAAAATTCGGCCTGCTCCTTCTTCTCATACCTCCTCATACCACGTTTTGGTTCCGAGCAGGTGCGGAGGGGCGTGGGGATGGGCGGTGAGGGGAGTCCTCAGACCCCACTCGCAGTCGGCCTCGTTGGCTCCGTCTGTCGTCGTTGGATTCGCAAACCCAAGTTTGATTCAGACGAGTTTGATCGGTTGTCAAATTCTTTCCTTTTCCCGTCCCCTCTATTCCTCGTCCCCTTTAATTCTCAACACCCTCCGAATTCTCGTCCCCTCCAATTCTCTATTCTTCCTAATGCTCTCCAGAGTTAACCCAATTACACTTAATTGTTGAATTAAATTGTCAAATTTTCTGTCCACACCATCAGGCACCCGGTTGATGTCTTCTCCTGCATGTCGCTCGCCCATTACCCTTCAATATCAACAGCCCCCCAACCCCTCTTAGATGATTTTAATTCCTTAATTAAGAAGCTCGAGAAGAGACCACATCGTGGGTCTCTGAGTCTCTGAGTAGAGAAGCCACCTGATGGAGCCATCAAGAGACGAACGAACAATCGTGGAGCTTTTCGTGGTTTTAATTCGAAGCGCGGCCCATTGAATTCCGCTGCAATCCCAGGGCTCCCGACTTTGGTCCCAGCGTTCCCGACTTTGGTCTCAGGGCTCCCGGGCTCAAGGTTCCAGATCTCAGCCCCGTTCCCGGCCTCAATCCCGATCTCATCTTCCGCTCTCAGGGCCCATTGAGATGCGTTCCAGATCCATTTAGATAAGCTGCGACTCGCTTAGCAGTCGTCAGCGAGGGTTTCATTACACAATTTGGAGCACATTAAGCTGGGTGATGACAAAGAGTTGCAGTGCAAATGATCCGAGGGCGGTTGGGGGCCGTTGTAGGGTCCTCTGATGATAGCAGATGGCTCCCCTCGGCGAGGTGTTTTCCTTTGCAACCTGCTTTCAATGGTGCGGACCCACAAATCGCCCCAAATAATTGCGATCGCCTCCTTCCCTCTCTCTTTTGCTCTTCTCTATGCAACAAAGATATTGTGTTCTTTGTTGTGCAACGTATTGTTGTTGTTGGTGTTGTTGTTATTCATGGTTTTATTGTTGTCGATCACCGCAAAGAATTCTTCATTGATTTGTGAATCGAACGTCGTTGCATCGACGTCGTCTTCGTCTTCGTCTTCGATTCGAGTCGCGAATCGCGGGTTGGGTTTGAATTATTTTTAGAGTCGACTGCGGTTTCGGATTCGCAGAGAGCCCGTTGAACGGTTGGTGAGGGTGAGGGGAGTGGAAGATGAGGAGGTGTGGTGAGGGAGGGAGGTAGAGGAGATAGAGGAGGTGAGGTGGCTCGTTCCCCTTTTAGGGTCCGACTAACGGAAGCCCGGCGTGGCGCGTTCACACGTTCCATTTCGGGCGAGCGGATCGAGGAAGCCGCCGTCACCACCACCTGTTGCAGCAGCAGCATCGAAATGAAAAGCGGTCGAATTGTTGTTGTTGTGGCTTTTGTTGTTGCTACTTGTTTTTGTTGTTATTGTTAATGCTATTCATGTTGTTATTGCTAATGCTGATGCCTGCTCTTGTAATTGTTGTGACATAAAGAGTATTGCTACTGTTCTTATTGTTGTTGCTGTTGTTGTTGTTATTGTTGTTGGCGATTGTTCGGCACCGCTGCATGAGATTGCGAATTTTTAATCCGTTGCAACTAAGATTTATTCACTCATTTGTTACGTGGAACGAGATTCACAGCAGCAGCATCAGTGGCAACAACAATAATAACACCAAGAATAACCAAAAAAAACTACAAGAACAATAAAAATCAGCGAGAACAGGAACAGATTCAAAAACATCACCAACAACAAGTGTTAGTAATAACAATAAGAATATTAACAACAACAAATTGAATTGAACAACAACAAGAAGAATAATAACCACAACAAGAACAAATCCACCAGCAACAACAATAAGAACAGGAACAGCATTAGCTTCAACATGGCGAAGACATCATCGTCGTCATCTAATTTAATGACGATTTGTCCGTAGCTCAATTGGATTCCTGCGAAATTGTGCAGACGGGTTCCGATGATGAATGGAATTGTTTGCTCCAATTTGCGGTCCCCAACCTGCACTCTATTTCACCTCTCTTTTCTCACTCCTGGATCTACTCCTGCTCTTCTTAATCCTCTTCTCGTCTCTTTGATTCACTCCTCTACTCCTTGAATCTCTTCATGTCTGCTGCACTGAAATCGCTTCCTGCTTCGGGTTGCATCATGCGTCGGCGTCTCTCTATCGACGTCATCGTTGCCGTCAACGTTATGGCGGCAGCTGCTGCTGTCGGCCGAAAAGAGTTATTGCGCAACGGCCAGCGCCCCACAAGACACGCCCCCCATTTAAAGGCCTTAGAGCCCGACCTGACCCTCGGCGTCTCACCACCACGAGGACCTCGTCTCCGACTTCGTCTTGTCTTCATCATCGGCTTGGTTTTCGTCTCCTTCTTCAACTTTGTCTCGTCTCCGGCTTCGTTTTCGTCTCTTTCTCCCACTTTGTCTCGTTGTCTTCTTCTTCTCCACCTTTGTCTCGTCTCCATCTCTGTCTTCTCTCTCGTCTCCATCTGTGCCTTCGTGTCCTTGTCCCTCTTCACCTTCGTCTCCATCTCCTTCTCCGTCTCAGCTTTCGTCATCGTCTCCATCGCCGACGCGTGCGTTGAGGATGTTGCTGCACCAGCCGCACGTTGTCCCGTGTGTTGGCACGCGCAATAAATCGTGGAGGGGGACGTGCGAGGCGTACGAGACGAAAGGGGCGTGGCGTCGGAGGGACGTGCGAGCGCATCTGATTTGGAGTCGGTGTCAGGCAGCAGCAACAATTTAACACTTGTGTCGGCAACACGTGAGCTTGCGTTGTTGCCAGCTGTTGTCGGTGGATGTGGATAGGGATTGGGGCTGGCGTTGTTATTGTGGTTGTTGTTGTCTGCTGGAAGACGGATTGGCATCCATCATAAGGCACATGACACGAGCCATGTCCGTCCACCCATCCGGCTGTCTGTCCATCGTTTTAGTCTGTCTGTCCTTTTGTAACAGATGCGAGTGGGATCTCGTTTGTATGTAGAGTGTTCGTTGACCGGCAAGTGTTGTTGTATTACTTGTTGTTATTGTTGTCTTCCTTGTCGCCCCAAGTCCATTGCTGCCGATATGCAAAATGGCTTTTATGTGTTTTTGATATCGCAATTGGCCTGAAATTTATTGCCACAAGATCGATGGCTTCTTGGCGACAGATGGCAGGATGGAGGAGGAGACCTCGTTTTTGCTGCTGTTGATCTCGCCTTGTTGTTGCAACTTTCGTCATGTTGTTACATCTTTCGTCATGTTGTTGCTGCTCCCGCTTTGTTGTTGCTTCTATTGCCATCATGTTGTTGGTTTCCTTCATCTTCTTCTTGTTATTGTTGTTGCGGTCAACGCCCATAACGGTTTTTCTCGCCCCCTCTCGAGAGTCACGCGGAAGTCAGCGCGTTGTCGGCTGCTGCCGTTGCTTTTACTCTTGTTGTTCTTATTGTTGTATGTTGCTGCATCATTAGACGTTGACCAAAAATCTCCGTGCAAGAGCAGCAGCAACAATTCTTGGCCCATTGTCTTCAACTGGCAAAAGGAATGGGCCGAGGGTCCTGAGGGTGTTGCTGCGGAGCCTAGCAATGACATCATCCTAATGTGGTAGTTGTTGTTGTTGTTCTCCCAATGGTCATCGCCCGCCCAGGAAGTGTAAAGTTCGGTTGTTTCTGCTGTTGCTACTACTGCTGCTGCTGTTGTCGGCACGTTCTACAACATTTTATAACTTTTAATGGCGTTCTATTGTTATTGGTCTCGATGTTATTGTTGTTGATGTTGCTACTATTGTCGTTGTTGTTGTTACTTTTGTCCTTGTTTTTACTGCTGGCCTTGTTCTTAGTCTTGTCGTTGTTATTATTGTCATTTTATTGTAATGGTTGTTATTATTGCCGTTGTTTTTATTGTTGTTGACTTGGTTATTGTTGTTGACATTGTTATTGCTATGGTTACCTTTTTGTGTTCTTGTAGGCCAAAAAATTGTTTGTTGTTCGAAAAGCTTCGGTATATGGTGAGAAAACCATGAAAAAAAAAGATAATTATTTAAAATTAAATGCTATTTATTATAAACAAAGATTTAGAAATTACTTCAAAAACACTTTAGTATCGATTTAAGTACTAATTGTATTAGGGGATTCTCTCAGTGTATCTCATCGAACTGTCAGCGGCGATTGCGTTTTAGCTCCCATCTCCTGCTCTAACTCGATCGGTTTGGGGTTTCATTCTACAACTGTCGTCCATTCAAGAAAACCCAACGCAACAAAAAGTACTTCCACCAAAACAGCAATAACTTAAACAACAATAACAACTAGAATGAACACAGCTACAACAATAGAGACGACAACAAAAACGTTTACATCAAAAATAAAAACAACACTAATAACAACAACAAAACACTTCTACAACAACAATGTAGACAACAACAAAACACTTCTACAACAACAATGTAGACAACAACACGTTAAACAACCACAACAAAACAAAGAACAAAGCCAAAAATTATATTCGAACCATTTGAAGCGTTCAAAGCTCGTATATCATGGTAATCGTTGCAGTAGAGTGGCAACAACAACAACAACAGCAAGAACTAGTATAACACACAAAAACAACAACAACAAAGTCAAGAACAACAGTCACTGCGTCTGCGGAACCTCGGCCTTCTCTGTTTCTCTCTCTCTCTCTCTCTCTAGGGACTTCAAACTTCAGTCGACTCCCGGCCACACCAGGAGGCGACTTGGTCACAAGTTGTTGCTGTTGTTCTTATTTGTTGCTGTTGCTCTCAATGTTGTCGGCAATAGTGCTCTCTTCATGTTGTTGCTTCATCATGTTTGTTTTTGTTGTTGCTGGCATCATTTGTTATCATTCTACCGGGTGACTTTTGACTGTTTCTGACTGTCGACCGCACAGTTGATGTTGCCGGCTGTCGTTTGTTGTTCACTGATGTTGCTGCTGCAGCTGTTGTTGTTGTTGCTACTATTGTTTCTAATCCTGCTGTTGTTGCTGCTGCTGCTGGGCCTCCGTTGTTGTCGCCGCCGCTTTCATAATGTTATGACCTCGGCGAGAAGGAAGAGCAAGTTGAGAATTTATTGCAACGTTCGGCAAGTGGTTTTCAAGTCCAACTCCTGACCACGCCATGCGATGGGATTCGATTCTCGGCTTCCTCGTTAATTTCATTTTCCAACTTTGGCATTTATTGTTTTCATAGAAGAGAAGTTGCTACCGTTGTTGTTTTTGTTGTTGGCGGTGGTGGTCGCCGTCGTTTCTTGGATCCCAGTCATCGTTGGGCTGGGCTTTGGTTCTGGGATTGGCTGGGCGCATAAATAAAGGCACCAAATTACAACAATGACCCTCATCATCATCGTCCTCATGGTCATGATCATCATAATCATCTTTCTCTTGGTCGAGATCGTGGATTCGTGGTCAATATTCATCATCGTATTCTTGGCTAAAATCATCATCATCATCATCCACTTGGTCACAATCATCTTTATCATCATCATTGTCGTTCTCTCTCTCTCGATCTTCAATGAATTTAACGGTGAGAGGTGAGGAATGCGTCGATTGTTGTTGTTGCTTCTGTTGGTTATTATGTATGTTTGGTTGTTTTTGTTGTTGCCGCTGTTATATAATATTCTTGTTTTTGTTTAGTTTTATTGATATTGTTGTAGTTCTATTGCTGTTGTTTTAGTTATATTGCTATTGTTTGGTTTGTTATTACTATTGTTATTTTTGTGTTAGTTACTGTAGTTTTTTTGTATTGTTACTATTTTTGTTGTTCTTTTTGTTGTTGTTTTTGCTGATCCCTGAAAGGTTCCGTAACACGGAAGAGAAGGCAATATTTTACGCAAATTGGACGAACACATGTTTGATTGCGGTCGGCCTCGGTAATTGACCAAACAATCGTAGAAAGGGGGTTTGGGCAAGGAGTGTCTACAGAAGGAGGGGGTTTCGTCTCTAAGCCTTCGCGGTATTTGGGCCAATGGACTTTTGCAGGGCTCCTTTCTCAATCTCCCCCTTATCGTCGCCTTCAGCTTGCCCCCCCATCGTCGCCTTCACCACCGCCTCCAGGAAGATAATCTTTGCGTGAAATTTGTGTCTTGTGGTAGACCCAGGACCGGGTTCCGGGCCAGTAGTCTTCAGGGTCTCTCCGTCCACAAGGCGTCCGTTACCTTTCCCATGGCCTTCTCTTCCTTGCTTCCTTCCTTCTTCTTCCTTCTCATCCTTGCTTCCCATACTTCCTTCTCTTCCTAGCTTAATGGTGTTCCTTTCCTTGGAGAGACGACTTCCAACGACAGTGATCTCAGTGGAATCCCATTCGAATGGTGGACTTCTCTTCCTTCCCCTTCGCACTTTTCTTCTTCCCTTTCTTTCTCTCCGTTTTCCCTCCTTTTCATCATCACACCACTCTAACTTCGTAGTGGTTCGAAAAATCTCCTGATCTTTGGAAACTTCTGAATGTGGATTGTCCAGCCTCCCACTCCGCCTCCTGTCGATGAATGGTTCGCCATCTTTAAACACGATTGCAACGGTCACGCCCCCCTCACCCCCTATCGACGCCCACCGGTTAATGTCGATTGTTGCCAGAGGAGCTTAAGTGTTAATTAATTCGTTGGGATGTGAAGATGGTATGGGATTTCAAGAAATTGTTGGTGTTAAACTGATGATTGTGTAGTTGTTGTAGTCTTTGTTGTGGTTATTTTACTTGTCGTTATTTTTCTTCTTGTAATTTTGTTGTTGTTATGTTTTATGTTGTTGTTTTTGTTGTTATCTTTGTTAATGTTATTGTTGTTGGAGAGGTATTGTTCACACCCAAATACGGACATTTATTGACAGTCGCGGACAGCACTCGATATCGCCGAATTGTCAGCCAGCCAGCCAAACGGAACAGCCCAAGTGGACAATAGAGGGAAGTGAGGGAGTGAAAAAAGGAGGGAGGGAGGAAAAGAAAGAGGGATAGAGTGAGAGGGAGGTGGACGGAGAGAGAGAGGATGAGATTGGCTCCAAGGCGAAAACCACGTCGATTGAATCTGAAAACTTTTCATCGACACGGAGAAAAAACAGTGAAGAGTGGAGAAAAAAAGTGGAGAAGAGGAGAAAAACCGTGGAGGACAAGAGAAAAAGAGAGAGAGAAAGGGAGGAGCACTTGTGAGGGAGAGGGAAATACCTCGAGGTGTTGAAAACAACTGTAAAGCACAAAGTTTAAATTCCAGTAAACACTATAACAAAAAATACACCTATAAACACAACACCTAGAACAACAATAAAAATACCAACAAAACCACCAACAACAACAATGCAAATATTTAGTCTCTCACTGCCGCCAGACCGAATCCGAATTCGGAGCCATGTCCGAGTCTCAGTCCAGAGACCAGAAACAAAAAAAAAATGCGAGGACGAAACACGTCATTAGGCGCAGCCGCCACCAGAGCCACGAGTGCAATTGCAATTGCCACCAGACCGAACAACAGCAACAACAAGAACAATAGTAACAACAAAAATAACAATAGTAATAACAACAACCACAAAAACAATGAAGGTTGTATTTTTGGACTGCAATCGCGACGACGAATCGCGGGAGTCGACGATGGAGGAAGTCGTCGTTGTCTTCGTCTGAGATTCGCGAGTCGTAGGAGAAAAATTCAAATTTAGGCAGGAACTTAAAAATACATAAAAAACACTTGGGGCCGTGGAGAGAGGGGAGGTAAAGTTGTTGTTATTGTTAGACCTATTGTTATTGTTGTTGTTAAGACTATTGTTATTGTTGTTGTTGTTTCTATTATTGTAGTTATTGCTGAGGGCTGCGTCGTTCGGCAAACAGAACCCAGCGATAAAATCGCGAGAGTCCGCGTTTGAGCGGAACCTCTGGTCCAGGGGTCCTCGGTGGTATTCGAAATGAGCTGCCAGAGAACGGGAAACGGTTTACGACCGTTGGCTCCACGTCGCGTCGGGTCCCCGGTCACCGCACGGAGGCAACGGTGGATGTGGTGGAAATGGTGGAAGCGAAGAAAGCGAAGAGGAAGCGATGGAAGTTGAAGCGAGAATGTGTTGAGCGGTCTGATTAGAGAGAGAGAGAGAGGGAGGGAGAGGGAGAGTGAGAGAGGTGCGCGCGCACAGGTTGCGGCCGATGGCTCAGATCGGCGCGATCTGCGCGATTTAATTTAATTTATTGTGTGCGAGTCTGCGCGATCGCGGAGCTCGATCTTGGATCTTGATCTGGCGGCGATGGTTCGCAGATCTCGCTGAAGGCGCCCTTGCAAAGGGAACGTCGTCTATCGGTCTGTCTCTTCATCCGTCTCTTCAACCATCCCACCATCCGTTTCTCCGTCCGTCCATCCTTCCCTCTGTCCCTCAGTCCATCCGTTTCTTCCTCTGCCTTCATCGCCCATCTCGATCTGTTGGTTGTCGGCAAGGTTAATTAATTACCTGAGGCCTGAATAAATAACGAAGCTTCAGTTCTAGTTTGGGATTCTCTGAGTTCCACATCTTGCTTCTCTCAATTCCACTTCTGCAATCTCTCATTCCCACTTCAGAGTTTTCTTCATTCAACTTCTTAATTTTCTATATGCAAATTCTTGATTCCTTCTATTCAACTCCTGAATCCTCCAAGTTCAACTCCTGAATCCTCTCAGTTCATATTCTGAATCCTTTCGTTCCCTTTTCGTAGTTCACGAAGAACTGAAAAGAAAAAGACTAGTCAATCATTGTTCGAATTCATAATTGCGATCGTGTGCGTCGAGGCAGAAGAAGGTAGGAGAAGAGAGGTGCGGAAGAAGGAAAGGAGGGGATGGATAAACTGAAGGGGAGGAGATCGGCCAGCACGTATCAAATCTCAGAGTGATTAAAATAGCGCCTGCGATCGAGAGCAATCGATCGCATCACTCATCTTCAGCACGAGGAGCAGCAGATATAGCAGAAGCAGCAGCAACAGCAGCCACTCAGGTTGGCAACATGAGACGTCTAGCGGCGTCAGCAGAAGGAACAACAACAAAAGCTAAAACAAAACAACAACAGGAGCACGCGGATCATCGGACTGCCTTCCAATTGAAATATTGACCAGAAGCTGCAAAGTGTTTATTAAGCAGGCGCTCTTCTTCTCCTTCTCCTTCTGCCTCTCGTTGGAACTGTTGGAACCTCTCGTATGTTGTTGTCGTTGTTCTTATTGTTGTTGTTGCTGTTATTGTTGTTGTTGTTATTGATGTAGCATATTCAATTGCAATATGCTGATGTTGTTTTTGCTATTCTGATGCTTTCTGCAACAGTTTTTCTCAAAGCATAAATTGTATTTTTATACCACGAGCCAGCGTCAATCGGTTCTCTTGCTGCTGCTGCTGCTGCTTCTCCCGTTGCTGATTTTTAAATTGTTGTTGCTACTCTCACTGTTGTTGCGTCTTCCTCTTCTTCTGTGGTGTCCCCTTGCTTTTCACCTGTTGTTGCCTCTTCCTCTTCACCTGTTGTTGCCTGTTCCTCTGCTCTTGCTGCTGTCGATTGCATCGGTAAATTTTAATTATAATTTTGATGCCTTCATACCGAAGACGCGAAGACTCCACTCGCTGGCATCGTAGGCCAGGTTGCATGCAAAGCACTGCTTATCTTTGTTGTTGTTGTAGTTCTTGCTCTCATACCATCCCTGTTGTAGTTCTTGCTCAAACTATTCTTTGTTGTTGTTGTTGCTCTCATGCTACTCTTGTTGTTATTGTCGTCTCTAATTCTTTCAACACTGTTGTTCTTTATGTTGTTGCTCTTCGTTCTATTGTGGTTCTTGTTCTTTGTTTTTGTTATTCTGGGTATTGTTTCTGTTTTCTTCTCGTTGTTTTTGTTATTTTTTTATTATTGTTGTTGTTGTTATTCTGCTTTTTTTATTGCTACATGCAGTTGTTGTTTGCAGTTATCGCTGCTGTAGTATTAAAACGGCCTTGTCGATGAGATTTTTTCGTCATCTATTCTTGTTGTTCTTGTTTTTGCTACTACTGCTTCCACATATTCTTCTTCTCATTCTACTCTACTCTGGATAGTCACAAATTACAACAAAAACAACAAGAACAACGTTAAGAAATAAACTTCAACAACTCCAACGAGAGCATCGACTAATTTTTATTGTAACCATTTTACTGTGGTAATTGCAATTTTATACCAGTTGCTGCAAGTGCACACGATCCACGATCGACAACAAGAGAATGACGATGACAATAACAACAACAAGAACAACAACATTAGCAAAAACAACAACAACAAATGCAAGTAGTAAGAGCAAAGCAAAAAAGCAAAAACTAGAGGATAAAAAAACGTTTGAATTGTTGCCAGGAATTTGTCCGCAAAGTCTTTAAGATTAAATTCATATATTTTGCCGCATTGTTGTTAGTCTTTCTTCGCCTCCGTTCCTCCGTTTTCTTCTGGACAATGCCACGCCCCATTCCTCTTTGCGCCCCACCATCAGCCCTCCATGAGGTGACGAAGCAAGCGGACGAAATTTCAATCGATCGATGGCTTTGATCGCTGATTGATCGATGCAGCTCTTGTGGGTTTTGTTGGTGTAAACACTTTCCGGCCGCTGGAAGGATTCGGTTTTTTTGCTTTTGCATGATCGAAGTGAGGATCATGCTGTTGTTGCTACTGTTGATCTTGCTAGTGTTGCTGTTGTTCTTGCTTCTATGGCTCCTGGTTTTTGTCGCCACCCAGGCGATGGATTTTTATGGCGATTGCGTGATCTGGGAACGCGTCGCGTGTGGAGTTCTTCCCATCTCCCTATCTTTCCCACTCTCTCTCTCCATAGTGCTCTTTCGCTCTCTCTTCATTGGATGGCTTTGATAATTTGATGTCGGTGGCAATAAAGTGTCAACATGCGCCGGGGTCCATCATCAGGGCCCATGAGCTGCGAGCGCCGCGAGAGATCACAAGGCACAGGCCGAGGCCTAGTGGACGGGAAATATTCCACTTTGCTCTAATGTAAACCTTTCTCTACAACGGTTGATGACAATAGTTTATTTCCCTCTCTCTTCCTCTCGCTTTATCCCAGACCCTCGCTTTGATTTGCATTCTTCGGCCTCGTGTGCCCTGAAATACTTCAACAAACATCGATCGATTAATCGTCTGTCCATTGGTTTGTCTGCTGTCCCTGGCTTTCTCCACCTGAGCGCCCAGGAGTCGCATGTCTTGTCGACACATTCCGACATTCGGGCGGCGCTCTCCACGGCACCTGCCGCGCCCCAAACGACACCCTCAGGAGGTGACTAAGAGGGGGAGGAGGAGGAGGCAATGGTTCTCTGACGTTAAAACAAATCACCGACACCTCTCTTCTTACTCTCTACGATCTCTGCCCCGGACCCCAGGAGGAGCGGCGCCAACAACCGAAACTACTAATCAATGTTGCTGTCGATGGGCTGCAGCAACAAAAAAATACTTGAGTACCGTGTGTATTTGTTGGTTTGTTTCTCTATCTATCTGTCCGTTTGTCTGTCTCTACGTCTGTCTGTCTGTCTCGCCGTGTATGTGATAAAACGGTTTCCACTTAAACGAAATGTGTCGAGTGGATTCGTTGCATTCGCAGCACGATTTGCATCGATGGCAAATGTTTCTGTGCGACGCCCAGCGACAGGAGTTGGAATAACAGCAACAACAAGTAGAAGAACAACAACGAAAAGAGAAACAACAACAAAAACATCAAGTACTCAATCATTGGCAACGGCATCGCAGGCATCCCTGCCTCGTGCCCAGTTGTTCTCATTTCAATGACCTTGAGTTAATAATTAACAGCAACAACCGCTGCTGCTACGACTTCGTTGTTGTTGCTGCTGCTCTTGTTGTTGTTGGATACCATCCTCTCTGTTAAATGCTTTTTGCCTTGTGGGGGGCGCGTGAAAATTGTCAGCCTGGACATCGTCATGGACATAGACAAGGAAAGAGGCTTCGAAATGTTTCCGCTGGGGGCATCAAATTGGAGTTGTTTGCATTTAAATAGAACTAGTTGGTGCTGGTGGATGCATCTTAAGTGATTGCTGTCGTTGTCGTTAAATTGGCTGAGGTTGTTGCAATCGTTGTCGTTGTTACTGTAGTTGTTGGTATCCTTGATTTTTTTTAATATTCTTGTAGGTATCGCAACACGAGCTAAGGTTGTTGATCCCGCCTTCAGATCACCCGGAGAAAGGTGTCAAAAGCGATCTGACCAATGATTCGAACGTTCGATCGATGGAGCCACCTGCATAGATGCCGATCGTATGAGTTCTGGACCATAGAGATAGAAGGAGATGATGGGATGAGGGAGAAGAAGCCCGTTCTTCACTTCATCGATGCCAATTAAACCTTCCGCACAGCAACCGAGCGAAACGATCAGGGCCGTCAAACCTACTTCGTCCTCTTCTTCAACCTTCGTTCTCTTCCGCCTTCTTCCTCTTTATTCCACCTTTTTTCTCATTCTTCCTCCTTATTTTAACATCCTCCTCCTTCATCCTCGTCTTCGTATTTGAATTTCCACGACTCTTCTTCCGCATTCAAGGAACTGTAACTTGCCGGCGGTGTCATCGCGTGAGTGCGACGATGCCAAATGTTGATTTATTGCGGTCCACCGTTCAACCGAGCGATCCACCGAGCAAACCACCAAACGATCTACCAAGCGATCTAAGAATTTCCTCATCATCGCGATCTGAAGCGAGCGTAAACGACGAAGACGAAGACCAAATGAAAATTCTCGATTTGCGTTCGCACGGATCGATGGGTTCGTCGATCATAACTGAATGCGCACACTTTTACTGATGGAAATTAATGGCCGATTTGTGTGTATTTGTGAGACTTTTGTGTATTCAACTCGTGCAAATTCTATACGTGTGTATGATTCATGTGTGTGTATTTTGTTTAGATATGACTGAGTATGAGCGCAAGTGAAACCGATTTGCAGCTCATTTTGCATACTCCAAGACTCAGACCAAAGCGAGGCGCAACGACTTCATCGAGATGTGGAAGGGATCAACAACTAGAAGGGGAAGAGAGATTGAGGGGAACCTAGTGTAGTTTGATTTGTGGTTTGCTGCCTGCTAATGGTATCATAACGTGTGATTACGATTCCAATTTCACAGGTACCCCATGCAAAATGCGCAATTTTCCATAGTGAGCAGCAGCAGAGACGACGAGACGATGGCAACAACAAACTTCATCGAATGCTGCTGGTCTTGTCGATGAAGGGGCGACAAGAGAATGGATCAAGGGGGGCAACCTGAGGGACTGAGGGGTGAATTGTGTGCAACAGGAGGGACGACTGGGGGCTCGATTAAGGAAGCCAACGTCTCTGGGTTGCTATCGATGTGTGTTTGGTCAGCTCGCAGTTACTCTCGAAGCCCTTCTACACACATCTGCATACAGTTAGTCTTTATAATTGATTTATGCCTCGATTCGCTAATCTGCCTGCCGCTGTGCATTTAATTTGTTATTCTCGCTTTTCCTCGGAGGATGTTGATGTGGTGGCAGCGGCTTCTGTTGCCGCTACTCCTGTGGCGATAGCATTCGAACTCGGATGCCGCAAGTCGCAATTAATTAACGGCATTGTAGGCTGTCGATAGTTCGTGGTGGACAGAGGGACGGGGGACAGTTGGATGGTGGACTGCGGACAGTCGGTCATTTCGACTTTGGACATCGGCAGCTGAACATGAGACCAACACCTGGCTTCAAACGATGGACGATGGTCGATGGAGGTCGGGCGCCAGGTCGAGTTCTCAGAGCGAGTGGAGAAACTTCTGGCGACTGCGAATCGAGAGCACATCGACACACGCACTCATACGCACACACACACACACGCACGAAAAAAATACACATCGACCTCTCTCTCTGCCTCATCGACCCGAAGTGATTTACGCACAAGTTTCTCCTCGGATCTGCGTGATTTGATATGATTTTCGACCATTAAACGTTTGAGTTTCAGAGATTTCTATCGAATCCCTTTGAGCCAAAAGACGCGGCCTCGACCCGTGAACCGTCAAAAGACGAGCGACGACCGATCGGTTGAGAGATGAAAATCGTAGTTGATGAGAAAATCAAAAAGAAAAAATTATGAAACGAAAATTCACACAACATGAGTGAAGACCATTGTTGGGGAAGTTTGGGGCGTGGGGGAGGTGGAAGAAGAAGATGGCTCGAGTGCAGAAGTGGAAACCAATAAATTAACAAATTGCTTACATAAGCGTTTTCTACCAAATTACCCCCGACAACAACAACAACTACTACAATGACTACAACGACGACAATGACAACAACACTAGCAACAACAAAGCCAACTACCATAATAATAATAATGATAATAAAATTAAATTTATGAACAACGCGAACTCCGGACGACGAACAAGATTATCAAAGTCATAAAGAGACGAAGACGACGAGCTCGAGTTGTAAAAAGTGAGCATAAAACGTAATTGACCGTGAGGGTATGAGTTCGTTTGTGTGAGTGTCACTTAGAGTGTATGTGTGTGTGAGTGTGCAGCAACAATGGCAATCATAGTCACAGTGACAACAACAACAATATGTCGCATCTGCATTTCTCACGTTCGACGCATTCACACTTCATTCATGCTGGAAAGTAAAAGCGTCGCCGGCCGGTCGATAGGTCGGTCGCCGTCTCGGCTGGCGTCAGCAGCGACAGCGGGGCGGTAGAACGCGATAAATGCGATTATGGCCAACGTGATAAGTGCAGAGGACGAGGCCGAGATGTTTTCAATGTTCAATGGTGATGAAACGCGGTGCACAGTGGATCAAATCATTCAAAAATTTTAAAGAAATACAGAAAAAATTAAGAGAGTCGTCATAGAATATAAATTTTTGGTTGCGCGATTTTAAAATAAAAAAATTTGTATGGGTAAAAAATAAATATTTGTTTGGCAAAAAAACAACATTTTTTATATATTTGAACTTGACAATTTAAAAAGTGATTATATTTTTCTGAGAAAAATGTTTTTTTTATTTAGAAATAAATATTTTTATGTTTTTTTTTGCACGAAAATGCACTTTAAATTTCATTTATTAAAAAAAAAATGGTGTTTTGTTTTATAAATAAAGTTTTTTTTTTTAAATTGTATATATTGTTTTTTATTAATTTTTCACTTGATGCATATGTATATATTCTTTTCTAAATTCTAAGACAAATTTAAATTTTTTCACACATGAATTTTGACAAATTTTGAAAACATTTTTAAGAAATATGTTGTTATCAAAAGTTTAACATAATTTTTTCAAAAACAAAAAATATTTAATTCTATTTTGAATCACTGTGCGACGTCGACGGTTGTTGCAAGTGTATGGCAGATGACCCGGCGACTGCGTTTGTGTGCGTATGTGTGTGTGACGATGACATAAAAAACTTTCTTCCACACAACTCGAGTATTGTTGTTGGGGGCAAATATTTCTCTTTTTAGGCTAACGAAAAATTAAATGACAAAAAGGCAGAGACTCGGTAAATTTCTAATTTGTGGGATATTTCGAGCAGTGGATGGCTAATTATTGTTGTGCATTATCACAACAATAACTGCACGATCGAAGCAACGGAATTGCGCAATCCGAGGTTTTCATTCCACACGAGGTTTTCTTTTAACCAGAGTTTTTTTTTTCAACCGAACTGTTTTTTTTCAACTTGCGGTTTGTACTCAATCGGAGTGTTTTTTTGTCTTGTTTAACCGGAGGTTTTCTTCCAACGACCGGCAAGTGCGGCTTCGTCGCCTAAGTCTTCCGTTTTGATTGGCGCCCAATGAGACGATGATTGGCCCAATGCACAAATGAACGCCAAATGAATGACACGATGATGTAATTTCGGAGAAATATTTCTCCGAAAGTATGTCGTTGTCTGTGGAAAATCGTCGCGCATGACGACTGCGCCCCCAATTGGACCCAGTTCGCTGCACTGCGAAGTCGTTCGTGCCCTCCTGACGACGGCGACGATGACGACGGGCTCCCGAAATGTGTCGGATGCGGCCCGAGGCTCGGATCCAGCATCGCGCAAGTGAGAATTGTGCCACCCAATTAGCATAAATGACACGAACTCCCGCCGTCGATCGATGATGACGATGTCGACGGCGACAGGACGCGAGTCGTGCACGTTTCGCCTGCAACGGAAATGCAAACAAATTAAGGGTCGACAGAGGATGGATCGAGGAGTTGGAGAAGGAGGACGAGGAGTTGATGAAAGAATTTCGAGCAACGGTGGCTTCGAGGACGGAATTTCGGCGGAGGCCGGAATCAAAACAAACCCAAACCAAACAAAACCGAGCCGAACCACGTGAAACCGGTCGACGGCGATGCCGAAATCAGGCCGAAACCGAACGTGACTCTTGCATTAACCGTGTTACCACGGCTGCGGGGGAGGGGGTCAGAAACGGAGGCAATTTTAGCGGAAATCTATGCAAATCCAAGTTATGGGAAATTAGATTGAAATAAAACTAATAATCGACTCTAAGCTTCGAGCAAATGAATAACTTTTCCCGCGGTCCCAGTGCGGAATTCACTCGCCCCCGATTCGATCGTTCGACTGATCGCCATCTGCAGCCTCTTGACCTGGTCCTGCTCGGTTTCTGTTTCTTTGACCTGGCTTCTGATTCGGAAGCAACCTTCGAGTGGTGGAGAAAAGAACCTGAAGAAAGGAAAAGAACATCGGGAAAAGCAAAAAAACGCGAGAAGAAAAGAACGTCGATAGTAGAAAATAACCTCAAGAGTAGAAAAGAACATCGCTGAAGAGAAAAGAACCTCGATAACCGAAAATAACCTCGAAGAAAAGGATAAAACTTCGCTGAAAATAACCTCGAGAACACCGCGAACACCTCGATTCATCCGAGTCCGGACGAATCCCGGAAAAAACAACTTTCTTTTCGTGCTCCATATGGACGCGAATGACACCTGATGTACGGGTTGCACTCCACCACTTTACCACAATCACAGCGACACGTGAAACAAAGCGCACTCACATGGACAGACAAAAAATAAAGATCCACAGACAGACAAAAAGACTAACAGACAGACAGATCAACAGACAGACAGAGAGATAGACTGATGATAGATGGACAGACACGCGCTCCTAGGTGGATGCAGTCATTCAAGTCAACTCGATTCGAATCGAGTCGGCTCGACTCGAGTCGGGCCAAGTGCTCGTCGGCAATTAGAATGATTGCCGATTTATGTTGCTGCCGATGTTGTTGCCGACGTTGCTGTCGGTACCCACTCCATTCCTCCCCTCTCAACGCCACGCCCCTCCCGCCCTCGAGTCAAGGCTTTGGTCTGTTGTCTTCATGCGCTTTGGCGGTTTTTGCTGTCGCCGCCGTTGAGGCTGTTGTTGCTGTTGCTGCTGCCGCATTTATTGGCAACGACATATTCTAGTTAGAACGCGTACGTATGTGTGTTCGTCTTTTATGAGGACCAGAAATTCTTGATGTGGCGACAACAACTTTCACCGCAACAACAACGGCTTCTTCTTCCTCATCCTCTCTCTCCCCTCCACCGACTGTTTCTCTTGTTTTTTCGTCCGCTCTAATGTCCATCCATCAATGTTGCCATTGTTGTGTGTGAATGTGTTTGTGTTAGTGTGTTTGTTGATGGCCAATAGTTGATGATGAAAATAATTATGTTCGCGATTATTGTCACACACACATGAGGCTTAAGCTGTATCTAATGTGTTCTGCCCGGTTGTTCTTCAGCTTATTCTTGTTCGGACGCTTTCTTACCATTCGCCATTTCTTTATTTCGGTGTTTGTTGTCGCCGCTTGTGTCGCCGGGCTCTGCTCCGCAGGCATTTGTTTGTGAATTGGGAATTGTAGGGCGTTAACTGGGTTAAACGCCTCAAAATATGGTTTTGTTCGCGATCGCCGCGACAAAACCTCGAACAAACGACAAAAAAAAGAAAAATGAATAGGGCGATCAAAGAAAAGTCGTTGTCTGTCGACAGGTCGACGCTGGGAAAAATGAGAGTGAAAAGAACTTTTGCTTCTAACGGCAGAGGGTTCTCGATGAAAACCTACTTTGCGAGCCTCAGGCGACGGCTGGGCCTAATGGCCGCAGAGGGTCAACATTGTTCTTGGGCGAATCAGACGATGGTTTCAATGCATGGAAACCGAATGAATGAAGGGAAACCGAACAAAGTGAAAACGAATCTGGATCAACCTTTGTCATCCAACCAGTGAGTGAAGGGCGAGTGAAGGGTCGGCGAAAGGTCGGAGAAATTGCGGCCAGGGGGCCTCAGTTTATAACCGAGCAGTGGAGCACCTGGCTCCACCTGGGCTCCAAAGGGCCGCCGTTTCTGCAATCGAAGAGCCAAAATAACTCTATTAAACAAGCTGAAGGTCGGGCTGTGACCGTGGCCACAGGACTTCTGGTATCTTCTCATGTCCACTCGAATAATTTCCACAGACCGACAAAATAAATAAAAGAAACTCGATTTACTTTGTCGGCTTCACAAGCGTGGCGAATCCTTCGAATTTATTGTATTTCTCAAATCGAAATCCAACACTCTTTCTGTTTGTCCAATGGTTCGTCTCTGTGCCCTCTCACTTCCATGGGAAAGAAGAACTTAATCGCTTTAGCAATTGTGAGAAGGCCACGCTTGAAGCGATTAAAACGAAGCGTTCGGAAAAGAATTTAATTTGCGAAAGAAACCGCCGACCAGCGATGAAGTGGCAAATTAGCCGAAATTTGGACCTCCCTCTTGCCGGATGGTCTTCGGGTTCCTCCTCTCAATCCGTCCGTCTCTCACTCTCTCCTTCCATCTCTCACTCTTTCTTTTCTCTCGCACTCACGCCCTCCTTCCAGCCATCCATCATTTTCGCAGAACGATTCGCGGAACTTCAGGCAAGGGCTTATCGAGATTTTGGTTACCAAATTTGTGGGTTCTTAAATTCAGGGTTCGTAAATTTTGGGCTCCAAATTCTGGGCTTCAAACTCAGGGTTCGTAAATTCTGGGTTTTTGCATCCTCCACAAAACGAAAGAGAAGGCGACGTACAAATGGACTTAAATGCGCTCAACTAATAATTCCGATTACAGGCGAGGATTACATTGTTGTTGGAGGGGAGGCTGGCAATTAGGCTCTCGGCTCTTGGCTCATGCGATAAGATCACGACCGTGTCCGGCTCTGGCTCCATCGGGCCAAGTGCTTTCGACCAATTAATAACACCAACGATGAGAACAACAAACAAACCGAGGGCATTATTTACATTTCAATGGAGCCGAGGGAGGGACAGAACCGGCTGCCGATAACCCCGATGCTCGATGGGATTCGTGGCCGCCTGGTCCAAGTGATGTGGGTCACCTGAGGCTTCTCCCCACTCGTCCCTCTTCCCAACTGTCCATCTTCGCCTTGTGTTTGGCGGCTGTTTTACCGGCCCATAAATAAAACGCCGGCCGACCCTTCGATCGCTCCGAGGACATGTACAAATTATAATGATCGAGAGTAATTTTTGGCATTTTGGAAGCGACTTTCGAGACTTTCCTCCCGACCCTCGTCGATTGATGTCTTATCGGGCAGCTCTTGTGTTGTTCTTTGCATTGGAAGAAAGAAGGGTTTCCTTGGGATCCAAGTGGTAAAGAAAGAGAGTAAGAGGGAGAGAGGAAAAGGTGGAACCTGCAGCAACTCAAGATGATCAGGTAAAATATTTGCGAGAAGATTACAGCGAAGGCAAATTGATTTCAGGAAATTTCGTTGGACATTCTCCTTGTAGCTGTTCTCGGGAGAAACCCAGAATGTGAGGAGGACACCCGAACTCCTCTTTTTTCTCTTTCTTCTCCTCCTTATCATCTTCCTTCTATCCCCCACCTCTTTCACCTCCTCTTTCCTTCTGTGTTCTCTGTCTCCTGCGACACCTTCTCGGAATCCTCGAAAGTCCGACGCCCGGAAGATTAAAAGGCTCGATTGGCCGTCGCTGCGTGAGGAAAACATTCACTTGACCCACCTCTGATGGGTCTGGTAAGAAAAAGAGAACAATTTTCGGCGATTGTGAGCTAAATTTTGGCGAATTCCGACAACCCAGCCACCATGATTTATGGACCAGATTCGCCCCGTTGTGCGAAGAAAGAAAGTGAGCCTCCGAGAACGAAGACGACGGCGACGACGACGATGAGTCCAAAAATAGCAACGAGAACGCTGGCTGGAGATCGGCGCTAGGACCGAGGGCACCGAGGAGGGCGAGCGCAAAGGGAAAGGAAGGTGAATAAATAAAGCAATAAGCACTGATTAAGCTGATAGAGATCTATGTGTGCCATACCGCGAGAACGAATGGCGAGACGACGACGTCTGCAGGTCGACGTCTGTCAGCGGCGCGTGCCCGTCCTCCGACCGTTTGTCTGTCCGTCCATTCATCCATTTGGCTTTTTTTGCCCCTCTTCTTGATTCCTCTTCTTGGCCCCTATTATATTCGATTCGTTTCCGATTGTTGTTCTTCTGTCTCGATTTGCTTTCATTCCCATGTTGATTCTTTGGATCTCATGTTGATTCTTTGGATTCCGCGATTCTCGACGCGATTCACAGATTTCTTTGATTCTTTGCTGGGCGTCGGGGGGTCGGCAGCGCACCCATTTTCATGCTACTCAACACTGACTATTGTCCGTCCTTCGGTGCTTTCGAATGGTTTTGTTCTTCTACGACTTGGAGCTAGTGAGCAGCAATTTCATGCTTAAATGCCGGACCCTTTGTGCCGTCGATGATGATGGTGTGGTGTCGGCGACGAGGGACGTCGGGTGGCCGGAACAACAACAACAATGCCGGCAGCAACAACACACTGAGAACAACAACATAAAACAGAATTAAATCAAACACAAGAATAACCATACACAACAATACCGAGAACAACAACAACAACAAACACAACAGCAACAAGCACAACAAAATACCGACCAATACACCAAACACCAAAGAGAACAACAACAACGAGAACAACAAAACACCGAACCCAACAACAATGGCAACAATCGTTAATCAACCCAAAGAACATTCAAACGAAAGGCTTTCTTCTGGCCGCCGTCTGTTCGGAATTCGCACTTGCTTCGGGAAATGGAGAGATCGCGAGGGTCTTTTACTGAGATCAGAGGCTCCGGAGAGGTTTCGTTGGATTCCGGAGGGGATTCCGAAGGGCCTTCAGGGGGTCTTTGGGGGGATTCCAAGTGGAAGGGGTTCCAGAAATCAGTTCTCGGTTCGTTAACAAATCGACCGACGGCCCGGGAACTAATCGACCATCGGACGGCTTCACTTCCGATGTGGAAGTGAGGAATGCTAAATTGAAATCTTCATTAGAAGCTTAATGCATATGAAAAAGAAGAAGAAGCTCCCCTCACATTCTTCTCCTTTCCTACAGCCACTCGAAGCCTTCTGGGAGAAAGTACTGATGGTCTTCATCTCCATATCGCGATGTTTTTTACCTCATACATAAATCCGATACATTGACATCCAGACGCATCGGCTGGAAAAGCGTCCCTCATTGTTATTCAGTCATTTGGCCATTCAGTCAATCAGTGGTCCATCTCGAAATAAGACATTTTTTGGATGAGAGTGGCGTCTTCTACTGCCCCCTCACACCCTGAACTTCCCGAAACGTCACTTTCTTCCCATGAATTATCGACTATTTAAATGCTAAATTCTCCAAACAAAAAACCTGCCAAATGCACTTCTCTACCACATCTTGCTTATCGCAGGCCTTGTTGTAGTTTTCAGCCTTCTTCTTCTTCGTTTTCTTACACGAAATTTCACTTTTCAAGTGGTCAGCTTTTACCCCCTCTCCTCTCCTCAAAGTCTTGGTAGTGGTGGCTTCTAGTCACCATAAAAAGAACGGCAACAATAGCGGTGCAGCAACAACAACAATCAAAACCACTTGACAATTTGTAATCGCATAAGAAAGGGTTTCCAAGAGGAGAAGGAGAAGAAGATATCCAAGTGCATTCTTGGACCACGGCTCGCTGTTTGCTCACCGGTAGTCGAGGGCAGCTGAATGGCAGCTGTCAGTCGGGTTCTCCTATTCTTCTTCTACTCCCCAGGTATTTGACATTCGATGACGATGGCGATGACGTCGTCGTCGTCGTTGAGCTGGGAATTGTGTCTCCGACGCAGCCTCAAGGCAGATATTGAAATGATGCATTATTCCCTCGGGTGGAGAGACATTTTCATTCCTATCTCACTCTATCTGTTTGTCTGTCTGGTAGATTCTGGGCCGCGATTGCAGGTCGACAAGTGGTCGTCGCTGACAACTCTTTGACACCTGAGTGATACCTGCGTTGTTTGTTCTACGAGTTGTGTGTTGGTCAGTGGGTCAGGTGAATGTTTTTTGTTTACCAAAAAGCCGATAATTGAAAGTGTTTTTTAAGATTAAAAGGAAGGAAGGTCTTCTGAGCACCTTTTAACAACGCCTCATTTTCTCTAGAAGGGTTTTATGCTGTTCCAATCATAAAGTCAACAGCGAGACAAAACAACGGAAAATCTGGCGAAACCTTCTGACAGACAGACTTTCGATTAGAAGGGAAGGAAAGTTCTTTACGACATCCTCTGCGAAAGCAACGACCGGATGGATGCGAGAGTCATTGAGACGAAAGATCGAAAGAGCGACGGAAGTACTCATAACTGTATGCTGACACTTGTCCACAAAACAAAACCCAAAGTTCTCCCCTTCCCCTTTGGTGATCCGGTTAAAAGCGGTGGACCAAATTGATAAATTTTATTTCTGATCGAGCGGAGGAATTATGTTAATCTTAAAAGCAAACCAATCGATTGATCAGAGCCGGGCGCTGTTCCCGTAAAGTTAATTTATATGGGACTGTGTGGAGAAAGCATCGGCGCCGTGGCCCCGAAAGTCGTCAATGATGGCTGAAACTACTGTAACAATTAATCGCACTAATGAGCATTCTAAGAGCAGCCTCTCGCAGGTGATGCAAACTGAGATGTCGCGTCGTCGTGATACGAAAGTCCCAAAGTAGTAACCACAATAACAGCGATAACAACAACAGTAATAGCAGACACCAACAACAATAATAAAAGTAGCGACAACAACAATAATAAAAGTAACGACAACAATAACAATAATAGTAACACCTAAAGCAACAACAATAGTAGTAACAGCAACAGTAATAAAAAGTAACAAAAACAACGGACCCAAAGAGACCGAAGCAAAGCAAACCAAATCAAATCAAAGCAAACCAGACGAATGCGATGTGGTAAAATTTGCATACAATTGTTGTGTTTTGTTGTGAGGGAATCGAAATGAATCGAAATGAAATTTTCGATTGTTTGTCTGAAATTTGTGTGTTCGCATTGTTCGCCGGAAATCAATCGTATCAATTGAAATGGAAATGGGAATTCGCATTTCACCTTAGAGATTTTAATTTGGTCTGGCCTGGCAGCCGATGATGGGACTACAGAGGGTTGAGCGGAAGTGGCGTATGGAAAGGGAGGAGTCTTTGTCAATCACTTTCGATGCGCAGAGCTATTCTTCACTTTGGTTTGTTTACTTTTACTCGGGCAGAAGAGCGACAAATCGTTGGCAGGTTTGTGTCTCAAGTCTTTTGTTTCATCGAGTGACGGGTGACGGATGAAGCACAGATGGCATGCGAGGAAAGGCACTGAATGGAGATCTAGTTAGCGAGGAATCCAAGCAAAAAACACTCTAGCGTAACAATTAATTATCGCCTTTAGTTAACATTTCAATCAACGGTTCGTTAATAGAGTTCTACGAGAGAATATCATGGTACAGATAAAATGAAGAAGAATATCAAAAATACCATAAATCCCACAAACCGATCATAAATTAACCGAATTCACCTCGCTGCCAGCCAAGCATCTAATTTAATCCCCTAAATTATAGTGTGGATGCTTATAATGACCACAGAATGGGGAGAAGATCAAACAAGAGAAACCGAAGGCGATGGCTCGTTCGGACGCCGGGGACCCTGCAACCACCACCGAGCGAAAAACAATCAACACAGAAACGTTGAAAATCGGTTCTCGACGCACGGTGGTAACCTAATTAGCATATCATTATCTAATCGGCCGGACCCTGGAAGCACCCGCAGTCGACGGTGGCGGCGCTGGACGAAGGGGCGTCGATGGCTGATGTTGGGGCTCCCGCTGCTGCTGATGCTGCTGGTGATGTTGTGGCGAGGAGAGAAAAGCGGAAACCAGATGTCAAAATATGCCACAACCAATCAATTCTTGGGTAATGGCAACAGCGAGGCAGCAACAACGGAAAAATGAAGTGTCCGCCAAATGAGTCGCAGAGCCAGGCGCGCAGACAAAAGGCTTGTTAACAAGACGATGTTGGATGATATAAGATAGCAATGTGGCTGGTGGAAGGAGAGAACGGCGGGCGGACAGACATGGTCGAGAATTGTGTCAAGTCAAAGGAAACCGCAGATGAGACCCCAATTGTCAAACCGAGGACACGGCGGAAGGAGGAAACACATGTCGACACGGGCCAAGCTAGAGATGAGGCTGAAACTGAGGCTAGGGTGAAGGATGAGGCTGGAATAGAGGCTGAACTGGAGCTAGGTCTAAAGCTGAGGCTGAAACTGGGTGTGGTTCGTTTGCGAAAGTTCCTCCGGACTCGATTCGCTAATGGATCCGATTAGAAGGAGTTCATTTTCATCAGAGGATTTGCATGAGTCGGGAAGTCGAGCCAGGGACGGAGTGATGGCTGGCTGGAGACCGACGGATGCTCATCACATGCCCGAGACGTCGTTGTTAGTTAGGCGGCTGACTGGTGTTTGTTTTGCGGGCAGTTGATGCTGATGCTCGCTGGGTGGCTGCACACCTCGGCAATCAAATCGTTTATCATAATGCGGGCGCATTAATTCATTAGAAGTAAACATGGCCGCAAGGTGGAGTAAGACGGCTGGTTGAGGAGACGTAGAATCAGCAGGAGGACAAGGATGAAGTGGAGGCGTGTGCCATGTGGAGGCTGTTTAGATGGTTGTTTTTGCTGCTTGGGGTTCTACCGGACCATGGTCGCCGTGTGCCGTGTTTCATTCGTGAGCCTCCACAGGTTCGATGCTTGCGAAATTGTTATGAATGGAGTCTTAAGTGCCGAAGTAATAAAAACTCTTATCACGGGAAATGAGCTAATGGCGGCTTGTAATGCAATGCGAACACGATGCCCATGTTTCTGCAGGTTTTCTGTTGCCATCGGTGCCCATGGTTGCTCACGATGGTGTTCATGTTGTTCTACTGTTGGCAGCAGCTGTTGCCTCGTCTCGTCCCGCCGAGCCGAGCCGAACAATTCAATTTGGCTCGTTGGGGTGGAGCTAATCGATTTGTGCGATGAGATTTGCTAATTTGCTAAACGTGAGGATGGTCATCGAATGGATGGATCATCGAGTCATCGAGGTTGGAGGGACCGGTAAGGTTCAGGAAGTAAAATTTCAATCGAAAGTTCCACGGTTCTTTGGTCAGACAGCGGAAGAAAGAAGGCAGAAAGAAGGAAGGCAACGGAAGAAGATAGGCAGAAAGAAGGAAGGGAGCAGAATAAGGAAGGCAGAGAGAACGAAGCACAAAGAAGGAAGGCTCCGAAATAAGGAAGACATCAAGAAGGATGTCGAGAAGGAAGTGAAGATGGCTCGCGAGACGGAAGCAACCGAAAGCATTTAATGATATCGTGTAATTCTGCAATTCCACGAGGTTCCGCATCAGTTGAGCTCACATCATTCCGTCGTCGTCCCATCGTCCGGCGTAATTGCGAAATCCGCACTCCGCACCATCAATTGATGAGCTTCTGGTGGGTGACTCGGCGGAAAAGCGGGGGAGGCCAAAGCGGAGGATCCGGCGATCGACGTAATCTCTGTGTGCAGATCTGCTGCCCACGTATGGATTCTGAACGTTCAATTACATCATTTTTCGCGCGCGGGTCAAGAAACTCCATCCTCCTCCAAAGATCTTAGACCTGGACCATTCATGCGGGAAATGGCAAAGATTCCAGCGATAGGGTGCGAATCAAATGCAATTAAAGCGATCCCGATTAGTTCGGGAAAATGCGAAACGCACAATTACACAATTATCCGAACCCCAATATCTTGCGCACAGCATCGCACAGAACCCGAAAATTACCACGAAGCCGACGCGGGGGAGCGACGGGAGGGGGCGACGGCGGCGGAAGTGACGATCAATGGAATCGACTTCCTTCTCGCCTGGAACAAAAGTCTCAGGCCGAACCTTATCACCCAGGCCTTATCTTCGGGGCCCCTGGCTGCAATTATTTCAAATTACGGGAATTCGATGATGTCGAAATCGACCGGAGTTCACTTCGAAGCAGCAGAAGAAGAAGAAAAAGTGGAGGAGCAGGAGGAGAGCGCCATCGATAAGCGACGACAGAAGTCGAGCAATTGTCACTTGACAACGGCGAAGACGACGCATCGACAATCGATGGCCGTTTGGAGAAAATCAAGTTCGCTGCCGGAGTCTTTTGTTCGGCCGATCGAGTTTTACGTAAGGCGTGCATCGGGGTCGTTGTTGTTGTCGGCCTCGATCACTGATCGATGCAGTTGTGTAATTACCAAAATTTCACGTGACTTTCGACGGAATCTAATGCACTTTTCATCGGCTTCGTGGCTGTCAAACTCAGTAGCACAATGAACTGCAAACTTTCTACGGCCGAGGTGCGAGAAATGAGTTCAAAGGCTTCCCTACGGTGGCTGGAGTGGTCGAAAGGGTCTGTTCGAGTGGTCTGCCAGGGAAAAACAATTGAGTTGTGAGAATAAAACCCTTGTGGACCGAACCCGCTGACAGGTGACCGGGATCCGTACAAACGGGGATCGATGTGGTGGAAATCTGTGTCAAAGTTTCGGAAATAGTTTCAAGAACATTATTATATATTTTTTTCCAGCGATTCTATTTCTGTTGTTGGTGTTGGTATTGTTGTTGGTGTTGGTATTGTTGTTGCTGAGGGCAGACGTATCCGCTATTGACATCTGGTATCATCAAAGCAACGGTGCTGGGCCTACAATTAAAATCGTTCTTGAGATAACGATTTCATTCAAAAACTCCTAAAATCAAAAGCGGTGCGTGTTGACATGCAATCGATTTTTTTTTTCTTCTCTTCATTTGGCTCTTCAACGGCTCGCTTCTTGTTCTTCTTATTCCTCGCCGGCGTACTTCTTCTTTTTGGTTTTTTGTTTTTGCTCCCCCTTCTTCCGAAGACTCCAGCAGACAGAGCTCATCCAGAGCCCGCGCTCTTGACGGTGTTGTAAAAGAAAAGCCGCCTCGAAGGTCGCCCGGCTACAAAACTTCAAACCGCTTCAGCCAGTGCCACCGACTGCGACGCGGCGTCGTCGTCGTCGTCTTCGTTATCGCCGAGGTGCAGGTGTTTGTCGCTCGCCGGATCCACTCATTGCTCTCACCGTCGCACTCACTCGGCCACTTTCTTTTGAGTGGAATTTCTCCGAGCGGACGTTGACGTCGCTTTGAGCCGCAATCTGCGCTGCGAAAGCTTTCTCTCGTCGCTCTTCTTCGTCTTCTTTTGGTCTCTTCTGAGCCTCTTCTTGACTTGGCCCGAACTGGCCGTCACTCAGACGAGCCGCCGAACTGCGGTGATCGTCGGCGCTCGGCCATCGGCAGCCGGCTTTCTGAATGAGATGCTCGTCGGCCGTCTGACTGGTCGCCTCGCTGTCGGTCGCTGTGTTCTATGAATGAGGAAAACATCGCAGCCGCATGTTCTTCTTCGTCTTCGGCCGTGATTCTTTTTCTGAGCCATGGAATTCCTTTCGCGGTCTTTGATTGTTCAGTGAACCTCTATATGAATCTGTATAATTTTGTTATACTATTTAAATAGGAAATCTGTAGATTTTTGCAAAACAACTTACATCTGATTTAAAATTTTTTGAGGAGATAACAAAAAAATTAAAGTGAAGAATAATTTTTGGATTGAAATTATATTACATTTTAATATTAAAAATAAAAAAAAACAAATAAAGTTTCTTTAGAAAAAATAAGGTTTATTGGTTTATAGGTATAGGTTTATAAGGTTTATATTATTTATTGTTGTTTTTTGAAAAACATTTTATGTTTTGAATTTGAAATTTAATTATTTGAAAAAACTAAAATTTTTTGTTAAACAAAATAATGTTTCCTTTTATTTAAAGAATTTGCACTAAATCTGCAGTTTATTGTATGTTAAAAATGTTTTTAAAAAATTCAAAATTTTAAGTTTGGAATTTATTTAATTGAAAAATTTATAGTAAAATATATGTTTGTACTTTTATATTCAATAAAAACAATTTTTTGAACATTTTTTATTATTACTTGCACATAAATCAGAAATTATACCGGTATTGTTACTTAAATTCTAATAATAGTTTGGTTTAAATGTAATTATTTTCAGTTAATATTAATTCCTTCTTCTATAATTAAAAACCAAATTATTTCTGATTTCTAAAATTATTAATCGGATTTTTAAATTACTTTTTTAAGTTAAAATTACTTCTCTGACTACAAATTTTTTGTCTAATTCATGATGTAAAAATCAAATTATAGCTGACAAAATTTCATATTACTTGAAAAATGTATTTTTTTATACAAGTTCAACTATAATTTCTATCAGTTTAGTTAATAATATAAAAATGTTTTTACTTTTCAGTTATCGTAAAATTTTGATTATTAGAAATTCTAATTTTTGTATATGAAGCAAATAAAACATTTAATTTACATAAAAAAGTTTGTTCTCATTGAATAAAAGGTACTTCTTAGAAACGTTCTTGAAACGAGAACGATTCACTGCGATCCGTCTGCACCCCAGAGCAAATCTGCACTTCCGCTCCGTTCACTTCCGATAGAACTCGGCATCGTTTCCCGTGCGCGCGCATGCGCAGATCAAAGAATGAGGAAGAGCCGGCGAATTGAAATTGAAGGGCAAAGCGCAGCGGAAAGAGGAAAAGGGAGTGGGAAAGGGAGATGATTCTGGCCGTCTTCCTCTGAGGCGCAGGCACGAGCAACATCAAAGCAAGACAGCTTCAAACGCAGCCAACATGCAAATGAATCAAATGCCAGATCCACTCACAACAAAGAGCGACCACGACGACAGACCGGAGAAGAAGATGACGACCACGACGGAGATGAAGACGACGAAGGCAACGACGACGTCGACGCAGACGCCGGCACCGAGCGCAGCCCAGAGCAGAGCAAAGTGAAGCAAAGCGAAGCGCATTCGCGCGCATTTTTCTTTCGCGGAGAAGAAAAGCGCCGCCTGCCGCCTGTTGGAGCGCATCTCGCACCGCGCGGCGGAAGAAAACCCAGAGAGGCGAGCACATGGCGAGAGCAGAAGAAAAACGAAGAAGCAGAAGAGGGGGCCGAAGCTGAAAAAGAAGACCATCGCCACTGTGGGTCGGGGGAGAGAGTGCGAGAGAGAGAGAGTAGAGTAAAAGCAGAGGCCAGCGTTTGCCGGTTGAGCTTCTTTTCTCTGCGTGGTTCTGTCTTGTGGTTGTTGGTGAAGTCGTTGTTGTTGTTGGTGTCAATGTTGTTGGTATTTTCATTGTAGTTGCTGTAGTTCTTGTGGTCGTTTTTCATTTCTACTCAAGCTGAGCGGCTGCGTGCGCGGCTCGAGTGGAGTCGAGTGGCGTCGAATCCGAGTCGAAGTCGACCAGAGTGTAGCGAGGAGAGAGTGGAGTGGAGCGTTTCTAAGCCGCGCTCGGAGCTGAAACTACTTTCATTCTATTGGCGATAGCGGCGGTCACAAGCATTGCCATTGCCAAGGCGACAGCACGAACCGGCAGCAGCAGCAGAGACAACAACAGTGAGTGGTGAGAGCAGCAACAGCAGCAGAGCCATTGTGTCGTCTTCTTCTTCTTCGCGTTGAGCTTCCACTTCTTCGTCTGTGGTGTCTTCAGCAACAGCAACATCGAACGCTCTGCAACAGTATCAGCAGCAACAGCAACCGACGCAGCAGCAACAGAAGCAGCCACAGTCTGAGCAGCCGAAGCAGCAGAAGAAGAAAAGCCTTCGAACTTATATAACTACTTATTAGCTCGGAGTATGCTTTAGTTATTCGGTCACCTTTCTACGGTCAAGTTCGCTTTCCTCTCCTCTGAAGTTCAATCCAAGGAAAATATTGAATTTCCAACCAACGCTCAGCAGGAAGGAGACAACAGCGACACTAGCACAAAAATCCAATATCCGAAATATTCGAGTTCGTGAAGGATTTGCCCGTCGACCGTGTGCAAGGATTCAACGATCGAAAGCATCATCAGCATCAACCACTAGTGTGTTAATACAAACAAAACAATAGAACACGGATTATTCAAAGCATCAATTGCCAATCGAGTCAATTGATTTAGTGTGCAGTGCAATTAATTGTCGAAGGAAAGAATTTCCCAGTGAATTTCAAAGTGACTTTGAAGAGCATCGCGTTTAACGTGTTTGTTTTTAACTGGATTAAATTGATGATCCTGTGCGCAGTGATTTGAGCAAAGTGAGTTTCCATTATTGATATTCCACAGAATCCATTTTACAAATATTACGAATGTAATGAGCGAAAACAAAAGACTTGAGCCACGAACTCGGTTTGGTCGTTGGTACAATCGCGTGCAAGGATCAAACAAAATTCACAATTGCCAATTACGATTGTCTTTGTGTGCGAAGTGTTTCCCAAAGGGATTCCATACAAAGGATTTGGGAAGATTTGAATTTGAAATCGTTGGAATTTGTTCGAATTTATTTGAATAGGTTCGAATTTTTTTGAAGTTCCATAAATCAATTTGAATTTGTTTGATTTGTTTAAATTGGATTGAATTTGTTTGAATTTATTAATATTGTTTAATTTATTTTAATCAATTTGAATTTATTAAAATTGGTTTGAACAGATTTAAATTTGTTTGAATTTATTTTAATAAATTCTCCCCATCCTAAAGGAATCCCTTCATATTCTGGATTTCGGAATTTAACTGAATTATCTTCAGTCACTCATTTGATTTCCAGACTCCCCATAGAGGATCCAGAATCAATTTTAAACCCTATAAAAAGGGGATCCAAATTCTGTGTAACACAGTTTGTGACTTCAACTTCGGCGATAACAATTTCGTGCAACTTTCTACTCGCCTCTTCCGACTTTTGGCAATTTTATGCTAAAGACCTGCAGCCGGCCCACTACAGCAATTACAACTATAACCACAGCAGGTTCCATAAAGTTAAGCCAAGTTTTTGTTTTGCTTTCCGCCTTTATGGTCGGTGTTCATTCCTCTGCTAGCAATTATAACTAATTATGGAGCACGGACACTGTCGTTGTCGTTATTTTTGTTGCTGTTGTTACGGTTGTTATGTCAAGCAGAAGTAATGGTTGCTTGTTGGGCAGAGCATGTAACAACATCGCATGAAACTTCACACCTGTTGCCACAACATGAGGCCGATCATCTCGATCTCCATTTAATTCGCAGCCATTAAGCTGTCCCTTCGGCCTCCGTCCACCTTGTGGAGATCGTGGACCACCGAAGGTCGTTGGTTGTAGTAGATTGAAAGCCTCACATTAATTTAAATGTCCTTTCGATGGCATTTAATGTGAGTCGGAGTGAGAGAGGGAGAGGGCGAGATGGAGGCGGAAGAGAGCTGGCCTTCAGTGTTTAAATTTAATCATCGTGATTATTTTATTCTATTGCTCGTTTACTTTTAATTTATGCATACGATGCATGTGCAACAAGTTAGCTGTTTGTTACGTGCTGTTAGCCTCAGAGGGTCTGTTGTTGGCCACGTTCAGACGGACAGGCAGACAGACAGACATCCAGTCGAGCATCCAGCAATTCGAACGTCGTCGTCGTTGTTCCTGCCTGCCAAGAACAACCTTGCCTCGGGCGCGCAATCATCCAACCCTAACATTCATCTTCCACACCATCGCCATTTACATATCACAATTTAATTTGTTTGTGATACGTTGCGGACAGCCTCAACTACTGTTTGTGCGCGGACCTGCCCACACTGCCACGCCACGCCCCCGGCCTTCCCTCCATCATCCTTCGACCAGTAGAAATCCGGAATTCCATCCATTCATCTCAATGGGCAACAATCGAGAACGAATCCAGTTCGACTCATATTTTCCCCTCGTGCTCATCAGTGCGATTGCGATTTTAGGAGGCCATGAAAAATGAGCCGGCTTCCTGCTCATCAGCCGCCCTGGTCCTCCGCCTAACTGCGATCGTAATGGCCTTCATTTGGACGCATTAGAACGCGGTCTTTCTCTCTGTTTCGGTCTGTCTCTGGGTCTGCGTTTGTGCAGAATTAATGATTGCCAACAAATTATATTTGCCCAGTGGTGGATGGATCGAGGCACTCGTTCTGCGGCCGCTGCTTCTGCTTCTTCGGTTGGCTTCTGACCACAATTCCAACAAGCAGCAGCAACAAATGACTCGGCCATAATTCGCCTGGTTGTCGAGTTAACTGTACGCCGCTTTACTCGATGATCAATTGCGATCGTTCGCTCGCACAACCGCTCACTCACTCAATCATTCATTCATTCGCCGTTTCCCTTCAGCACTTCCTCCGCCTTCGCTTGCTTCGGTTGTTGCTGGACGATCGCGCTTTGTCCCTGGGTTCCGTTCGAAGGAAATCGATCGAAGCCACGGTAGGTGCATCCGTGTGTGTGAGTGTGTGAATGTCTCCGACTTGAAATACTTCTTCATATTTCAAGCACACTTCTGTTATCTCGGCTCTTGTTGGTGTTTTTCCCTCAACCGCTTCCGCTGATGATTTTTTCTAAGCTCTTTAATTGCGATCTGGCGCTATCGGTCGATGATGATGATGATGAAGAAGAAGTCGAGAATCATTGGTATCAAGAGCAACACCAAATAACAATGAGATCAAAAGTAACAAAAGCTCAAACTATTGCAGTAACAACAAAACAATAACAACAAAAATAATAATGTCGACTACAACAACAGTAGCGAGAAAATAATAAATTGATTTAATTCCCTTCGGTCGTCGAGCGTGTGCGCCACGATCTTTCGGAATTTCAAAGTGCGAGTTTCTGAAACGACTGCACTTCCGCCCGCTCAAAGTAATTTCGAATTCGTAAAAATTCGGAGGGGAAACTGAAAAAATGAAAACAACAATAATTTATTATTTCGACTATTACTATAACAACGATAACTTGTTGTTTCTGTCGTAGTTATTGTTTATGTCGTTTGTGGGGATGTCGGTTTATGGTTTATGCCATTGTTGTTATCTGTCTTTCTTTCTGTTTGCCTGTCTACCCGGACAATTTGTCGATTTCGGCAGGTTTCGGATTTTATGAGCTCCTAAAATGTTTCACGATCTCATCAGCGTCCACCAGCCATCTGCTGCTGATGAAGCGGATGGTGGAAAACTTTCTTTCTCCAACGAGTTTTCACCGATCGACGACGACGACGAAGGAAACGATGGAACGATGAAAATGGCCCATAACCGCACTCACCGAAATTAAAACCATTACCGTCGTAACTGTAACTGACCCGGCCACTGGGCGGTTACGAAACGTTTGCATAACTTTCCTCCCCCGAAGCCCTCTGCACGCAGCTCCTCCTCCACGATCTCCATGTGATTTTATTATAGTCGTCGATATAGCTCTTTGACAACGACATCGACTTCGTCTTCGACAACGACATCGGATTCAACATCGACATCGCCATCGACATTGCGGTAAAGATGATTAGAATCAGCAACAAAACAGTTCTTTGGCCCAACTGGGGGCCCCGATTGCGATCAGCCGGCCATCGGGAGAACGTTCTCCGAATTGTGGGTCAGTGGGCAATGGCCGTTAGCAATTAAAAGGGAGAACCAACCCCGATCTGATGGCCAAAATTCCGTTCCCTCTCTCTCCATCTTTCTCCATGTCCATGTTCAGAACTATGTATGTAAAACCGAAAGTCTCCGGCTTTCCCAGAGCTCTGTTGTTAATCGTTTTGTGGCAACACACAACGATTAATTCCACTTTCAACACTTCTTCGTCCGGCTCCCCTGAGTCGTGTGCGAACGCATTAATGTGTCATTTGTAGACGAAGAGATTTCTAATATTTACAGATGAAAGCAAACAGCCTACGGTGCCCGATCGACCGATAACAGCTCTCACACCAACGGGGGGTTTTGCCAAAACCAACTCTCGCACTCGCACGGACTATCGAGTGCCGGTGATGGCTGCCATGGTAATTAATGGCCCGCCATCGATGCTCAATGAGCCTCACGCTTGTTTTTACTCGACTCAACTCGATGTGTCTGCGATCGCCGAAAAACACATGTAAATAAACACTAATTGTTTATCTGCATCCGTGGCGAGCGGTCGGTCGGTCGGCGCACGTCTCGCACTAGGCCATGTGGATTTTTTTGTTTGTTGTTGTTTTTGTAAGACAATAAGCAATCACAACCATAAGCATAAACATCAACAACATACGACGTGCCCATGTGGCCTAATGAAAGCTGTTGCCGGTGGTCTTGTTGTGGTCTACGACGTCGACGACGTTGTTGATATTGCTGTGACTGCTGACGAGTGGCAAAGGCGAGGAAGTGTTAAGCGCGAACACGTTGTTCGCAGCCACTTGTTGGTGCCTTGTGGTCGCCGTTCTACCGTTGTCATCATCGTCATCGTTGTCGTCATCTTCATCTGACTAATCATGGTTGTTGTCGCAGTTCGTCTGCGCGATGATGAATCGTCGGCGTTGAGACTTCGCTGAGACCCTGCGGTCGCTGAGAGGTCGTGGGCCAAAGTGTTTATTGTCGTTTAGACGACGTGACTGCTTGTTATCACCGACGTCGACGTACGTGCACAAAACGGAACCGAATGTCCATTTCAGCTTCCTCATGAGACTCGATAATGGAAAATCAAATCAAATCGAATCGAGCAACGGTTCTTTAACTAAAAAAAAACAAAACAAAAAACAAAAAAATAAAATAAAACAAAAATAGATGGAAATTCTTTACATGGTACCTTAAAAAAATCTTTTATTCTTTTTCCACTTCCACTTCCTTATCTCGCTGATATTAATTGCAAAACGAATGCCTTTGGTCACACTGACTAACTCCGGTTCCGTAGTTTGGCAGTCCTGCAGTTGGTCAAGCAATATGTGAATGGCATAAGTTTGGAAGATGAAATTACCGAAACGGTCATAAAGAAAATCTCACAGCTGAAATGACAGCGAGCACAGTCGAAGCGAAAAGCATTCAACACCTGTGCTTCCAGATTTTTTTCGATAATAATTTTCCTCCATCCACCATTTGCAACCTTTTCCTTGTCTCACTCCGTTTTCTGTCCATCGTCATCGTCCCTTGTCACATGCGACCTCAACGAAAGTTCGGAAGTAAGATTCGACGCCGCCGTTCGAACAGAACAAATCAGTCGTAGCAACGAGTTAATTAAAACCGCAAAAGCGAAACTCATCGTCTGTCTGTCCGTCTGTTTGTCTGCTGTCCGTCCTCCTCGACGGCCGTGGCAAAGAAAACCGAATCGAGAGACTTGTCTATTGATATCCGCGCCAGTTGGCAACGCAGAGGAAAGAGTAAATTTCAATCTCACTGATAGTTTATCAGCAGCAGAAACAGCAGCAACAATGCTTCCATGTTGCTGCAATCGCATGCAGTTGTTGCTTTGTTATTGTTGGTATAAATAGTTTGACCCAAAAAATCCAACAAACTCGGCTTCGCATTTGCATTGCTTTTTACTGTTGTCGTCTCATGGTGTTGTCGCTATTTCTGTTTCCATTTCTATTGCCGTGTCCATGTCCATTGCTGTTGCTCGTTTCCGTCGCATGCAATCGCTGTCTGCTCCACTACGGAGGAAGTGTGTCTAATTAATTGTGAAGCCATCGCTGCACGAATCTCTCCGCCTCTCTTCCATATCATTTGGCCAATGCATGCTTGTGTCAATCATCTCCAGATGCCCCTCTCCACATCGTTCTCCCCAACTCTCCCCAACTCTCCCCAATCTCCTCATAAAAGGCCTGCAGCGTTTGCGGAGCGCGAAAGTAAAAGAAATTGCAGTTTTACGAAAAACGAAACGAAATACCGAATTTATTCCAACGTTGTCATCGTCGTCGTCGACGGATCGATTGCAGCAATGACAATAGCAACAAATGATCTCACAAATCTCAGCAAACGAATTGAGATTCTGAAGATCACGTTCGTCGCCACAGTCTTTCGTTTAAAGGCCTCAATTTTTCGATTGACGTCCTCAGCCTTGTTTTTAACGGCCTCAGTGTGCGTTTGAGTGACAGACTTTGAATCGCGACGAATGCCTCAGAACTGACGAAGGTTCCTGATGTCCGGCCCCATGTCCGCCAATATCTTCATCGTCAGACAGACAGTATTTCGCTGCTGTCGTCGCAATAAATATTTATGATCCGTCCCGTCCAGCCCGGTTCGAACTTGAACGTGGAGACAATGCGAATAGGTGTATTGGCTTCTTTGTAGGTCATTCGTAAATTTGGCTCCCAATCGCTTTTGCAGTCAGAGGGTGATCGAGAGAGGGGGGGAGAGAAAGACAACTGTGTGCAATTCCGGCTCTTGACAATGTCAAAGTAGCAAAAGTTTCCCGCGTGTCACAAGAAAAAGTGCTGGACTTGTTTCTGCTCAGTCGACGTCGTCTTCATTTTCGTCGTCGTCGTCGTCTCACAGCCGTTGTTTCTCTTTCGTTTGACCGCATTGAACGGAGGTTTATGTGTGTCTGCGGCAGCTGGACGCGCTGGTCTGTGTGTGAGACGACGGTCGGCGTGGAAAAGGATTTCGCTTGCCGGCTGTTGATTTTCATATTAAAAGAGAAATTTTCTGCTTTCCGCTAAAGAGGAACGGAAAAGCCGGAAAATCTCTGGCCGTCGTCGACTGTCCACCATTCTGGGAAGAGTCACCCAGTCGCCTGTCCGTCCATCTGTCCATTAGACCATCCGTCTGCCTGCGCTCTGGTCATTCACGATCCACGGCCGCCCGATGGTTCGGTCGTTGGTCGCGATGGTCGATTTTCGAAGCTCAACTGGCGGCTGTCACCAAAAAGTTCATCGAAGCAGAAAATTAAGTCCAGGGTCAAAAAACACATCTGTCCGTCGGCCCGCTTGGTGGGTCGTGGATGGATAACGACGATGAAGCCCGCCGCCGCCGCCGCTGATCAATGGCCGGATCATCCGTTGCCGAGATGAACTTAGTCCAGGTCGAACAGCGGGCAGCGAGCGAATCGAAATGGACACAATAAACCATGGAAATTGCATTCCATTTGTCGGCGATGAGCAGATGACACCGCCAACGATCGCACGATAGCAACAACATCGCATCAGCAACATTAACCAAAATAGCAATAACAACATTAACAAAAATTGCAACAACAATAAAAGCAACAACAAAAGTAGCAGCTGCAAAATGCAATTTCTTCGATTCTCCCCCACCGTTGTCCGTCCACCCCATGCCAACGAAATTAAAACCGTTTTGCATATGTTGCCAGAAAATGAAATCGGAAAATGGAAATCCTTCCGCTCCACTCGCTGCCGAAACAGTTGTCCGCCTGCTGTTGCTGCCGTTGATGCCGTTGTCGGTGTCTGTGAAACTGTTGTTGTTGCTGCTGCTGCAGACGGAGGCTCGTTTGGTGCCGTTGGAACCGAGTTTCATTTCATTTGCGTCCGTGTCATCACTTGGGAGTCCAACCAGATGCTCGCCGTCCATTCATTGCCAGTTGGCGATGTTGTTCTTGTTGTTGTTGCATCTTCGACCATTTTCGCATTCATTGAGGTCACCCAAGTACGCGGCATTGATTTTCCTTCCTCTTTCCACCCGCCTCCAGCTTCTCCTTCACTTGGTTTCCTCTGATTAGCAATTTCTGCCGGACGTTCGGATTTGCAACAACTGCCGGCTCAACGGCAGCAACTGTTGCATGTTGATGGTGGTGTTGTCGTTGTTGTTTATGTTATTGTTGTTACATCCACTTCTGCCGCTGCCGGCTGTTGTCGCTGGCAGGCCATTGAAATGGTTGTAATTGTGTGCTCAAGCGTCTGTAAGTGGCTGCTCAGCATCTGCAAAATAAACACTCTTCGCCTGAGTTGTTGGCCTTCGCAATCGTTATTGTTGCTGCGAGTGTTTTTGCTAATGTTGTTGCTAGTAATGGTTTTTGTTGCATCGCTTGACAACCCAGCCGGCTGCTGCTTGAGTGGAGTTGTTGATGATGATGCGCTTGATTGGCTGCTGTTGCTCACGCTGGGTTTTCTCGGCACGAGTAGAAGGATTTGCGTGAAATGCTGGAAAATAATTAATTTTCCTCCAGCACGAAAATCAACGAAGACAGGTTGAGTTTGAAGAGTTTTTGATTTCGCTTCGCTTTCGGCTCGCAGTAGAAGAAGAACTTCTGCAAACTATTGGAATTCCATTCAATCAGCAAATGTTTCACTTTCTAATCGTAGGTGTTCGCTTCCTTTTCTGATAATACAGTTATTCATTTTCATTTCGGTGTGGTTTTTTCTCAATGTTGTTTTGTTGATGCGGATGATTTTTTTGTTGTTGCGAGTGGGACGTGTCCACCAATACCCACGTAATACCAAAGACCAACCGCGAAATTTAAATTTATTCCGAAATCGACGACCAGCAGATATGGGATTTCAGTGTGGGAACGATTTCGATTTTTTCCTCTTCGCAAATAATATTTGAGTTGTTGTCGGCCAGTGGTTGCTGATTTTATTGTTATTGTTGTTGGTTCTGTTGTTGTCGTTGTTGTTGTAGTAATTTATTGCCTTCTATTCAGCACACAGCTTTGGCCGACCAGGCGCCGCAATGACCTGAGGACGAAAGTTTGTTTATTCGGACCCTCTCACGGTCGTAGAGATCGAGATTAGCCATCGGTTCCATCGAGGCGAGGATGGGCGAGGTGTCTGGGTCTCGATGTGTTCGAAGTCACGATGTCTGCATTTGTCAATTCATTTGGCGCTATCGTGAGTGTGAGAAGCTATCTTCTTCAGCCCATCTCTTTCCCACTTTTCGTCAGTGCTCAATGTCACCTACCTGTGGTTGAAGAAGAATGACTTTTTCTCCACCTTTGATAAAACTTCTTGCCATACGATTCGCCTCCCCTCAAGTCGTCTGCATTCGTCTCGGACTCGGATTCAGTCTGGGGCAATTTCACTCTCGCTTCGAGTGCTGCCAAATTTCTGTTGCTGCAACTTTCTACCACGTCTAATCGCCGATAAAATTCTACCGAAGCGCTGCAGGCAGATGCAGTGAGTTCCTCCATCGGTCGCCTCGGTCGTGGCGTGGTTCGGTTTGGTGTGGAAGAAGAGAAACCCAAAGCCAAGGAGCATGTGAACTCTGCGACGTCGTCGTCGTCATCGTAACGGTGACTTCGACATCGGCAGCAACCCAAACCGACGTTGGCAGCAACAGCAACCAACATCCGCAGCAATCGAAACCGCAACAACGTTGTCTGGGTTTCACTTTTAACACCAACAAAAAGAATAACATCGAGTGCTGGGATCAACGAAAGAGAGACTCGAGTTCGGAGGAAGCGAAATTCGAATATCAATGAACCCTCGCTCGATTCGACTTGACTCGAGTCGTGGAGGATTCGCTTCTGATTGCAACTCATACGGAGGGAAATAAAAGCGAATCTTGTAATTCCGTACAACGACTTCTCAATCCACACAGCCATGCAAACAGTTATCGAGGGGAAGGAGAGAGACCGACAGAAAAGAAGGACAGACAGACGGACGGAACAGTGGGACGGACAGACAGTTGGACGTCCTCACAATGCCATACAAATGAGCAACGAGACTTTCCCCGCGCCGTGGCCATAAATAAGGCGAAGGAGTTGCCACGGAAATTTATTTATTTATTTATTTGCTGTCATTGTTGGTGATGCTGTCGTTGTCATTGTTGTTGGTGATGTTGTTGTCATTGTCATTGTTGTTGCTACTAAGGCCAGTGTCGATGTAGTTGTCGATGCCATCGTCGTGGTTGTTGTCGATGCCGTTGCTGTGTCTGTCGTTCGTCGGCTCAGCCCACTTGCCATCGCTAAATGACTGACGACGAATGTTTTCCTCGAAGGGGTGGGAGGTGTTTGTTGGCTTAAACTTTGGCCTCCAACCGAATGCAAAGCAATGTGAGATCCTACTCGTAGTCAAGGCAAAGCAACAGCAACAACAACTGAGGAATTGAAACCGATTGCGGTGATCTGTGTCAGAAGCAACAGCAGCAAAACTATGCCACGGAAGCGTTTCTCTCTCTGTTTTTTTTTTTTTTGCTAAACTAAATATTTGCAGCTCAAGTTTCCAATTCTCGATGGCTTTGCCTCTGCATCAACAATGATGATGATGACGATGATGATGAGCATGGCATCCACTCAGGTGATTGGCAGCAAGTTGGCAGCTCATGTCAACCAAATCACATGCGGCCATGAGACCCATGTCTCGGCTTCTAGTCTTCGATCAATCCAGACTTCGATCAATCGCGAAACTCTTGAGGAGAATCCTTTTGCAGCGACACGCGGCATCACAGTATAAACAGAAACATCGCTGAATTATAAGATTCTTATTGATGGACTGTCGTGGATTCCGGTCATCTCCGGTCCACCCGGTGTTCTCGTAAACGCCCTCCTCCTCTATCCCCGCTGTCCACGCGTCCACTGGGTGACCGTGATTCATGTTGCTTTGGCTCCGTTGACAACGCCGTTCTTGTCAACTGGTCACCATTCTTGTCGCTGACTCGAGCTCTCTGTTGGCGGTCGGTTGATTCCATTGCTGTTGCTTTTGTTGCTCCCGTTGATTCTTTGGGGGGTTCTGGCGATGCTCGTGGTCACTCATTGTTAACTGGTTGATTCGGTGATTTAGTTGTTCTTTATTTAGAAGACCTCAGTCTTCTTTTCTTTCTCTCTCTCAATCCAAGAAGTCGGGCACAAGAAAGGTCGTCGTCGCTGTTTTTGTTGTTCTTGCTGTCGATATGATTAGGGAAATGGCTACAAATTAACCTTAATTGATTAGTGTGCTTCTGGCCGCTGCCCAGGCATGCATGGAAGGTAGTAGCATTTGTTTGTTGTTGCTACTGTTGTTGTTGTTGTTGCTCCATCGCTAACCCAGTGAACTATTTTAATATTTGGTACCATTTCTCGCAGCTAGAATTCCGTTTGGTTTCCTCTTCGACTTCTTCTAATTTTTTCTTTTTCTTCCCGGGTTTTCCGTCGATCCCCCACCGCGCCTTCGGCCTCACAGTGGACGTAAATGCGGTATAATTTGATTAACGGTAATGGGTGGAAGTCCCATCATGGAAGTGGTTACACTTTGGTCTCGATTTTTTCCCCCCAACCAGCGAGATTCTTGAGAACCATCATTAGTGCGAAGATATCTCGGTTGAAGAGTTTACGCGGGCGCCTCTGATGGGCAGAAGTGGGCAACGACAAGGGCAGGGAGGGCAGAAGTGGGTTTTTATTAAAACAACAGTTGCGTTTCCTTGATCGCGTGTAATTTCGGCGCCGCGGCGGAAACAGATTCATGCGCTGGTTAATCGATTCGCGGAAACGATGAACCCCGAATCTTTCCACGGGAAACTATCACAGATGATATCATTTGATCAAATTCGAATAGATTTCATTGAATTGATATATATTTTATTGTAATCGAATATACATACATATTTCATTGAGTTCGAATATATTGCATTCAATCATCGAAAAGGTGAAGTTCATAAAATCGATAATGAAATCATTAGCAAGGTTTTGAGTCGCAAACGGCAGCCACAGGCAGTCGTCGTAGATGAAGTTTCTCTTTCTTCCAATGGCAAGAGATTCAACATCGCTCCCTCGCTCTAATCCAACTAACCTGGAGCGAACTGAGGCCACTCAAGTCGCGTGGTGCCGAACCTTGGCCAAGGAAATTCACCAATTTAATTACAATAATCGAATAATGCAGCGGAAAAGTCGTGACAATAACTGGAAAACACAATGAGTAGTGAAAATAAGAATTCCCCCACCTTCACTCTCCTCCACCTCAAGCTCCTCTTCACTCCCCTCGTCTCCTCTTTCTATGACCCGGAAAACATTTGTCGGTGCCGCAGGGATCGAGTGGGGCAAAGCGGTAAAAAGTAACAGAAAAACTTTTGATCTTCTTCACATTTGATTTCGTTTCGAGAAAATTTTTGATTTCGTTGTCGATGGAAAAGCGAAAACCACTCGCGCTCGTCGAAGACACTTCGTCGTCGTCATGGCGAAGATGGCTGTTGGATTGTGGCAAGTGTTTATGGCCATGTCGTGATCTCTGGAGGGAGTTCGAAGCGATGCAGAGAGCAGAGATTGAGCACCTTGCGACTTCGCTGGAGTCCCTTCGTCTGGCACATTCCGAGGTGTCGCTTGTGCTCGGAGGAATAATTCCTTTATATTGATGTCCTATGGAATCAACCACAGATCAACAAAATAGTAATAGCTTCAAGAATAGTAATAACAATGGCAAAATTGATGGCCATAATGATACCAATAACACCTTCGACAATAAGAACAACACCTCCTTCAATAACAACAACAACACAAAACCCTTCAACAATATCAACAACACCTCCAACAATTAACGCCATTCATCACCATTTGTCAACGGTTAACAACCTCTACTTTATGCAATGAGCTCAAATATGTCACGTCGTTATCGTCGTCGTCGATGTCTTTGTTGTTGTTGCTTCAATATTGCTGTTATTATTATTTTTTGTTGTTGTTGTTCTCTCTCTCTCTCTGTGCCATTGAATCGTCTTCATGTTTACGATGGCAACAGCTCGTTTTTGGCTTCGAGCAACCTCAATAGAAAGTGTTACAGTTCAATGTCTTCGAAGGCGGAGCGATGAATGGTTATCCGACTTTGGTTGTTGTTGTTGTAAACTTTTGTTTTCGTGGAGCTCGCGTTGTTGTCATCATCATCATTATCGTCATCATCATCAATTGTTCGTCTCTTCGTTTTCCTGTCGGCTCCTCGCTTTTTGTTTGCCGTCGTCGAGTGAACGAAGAATGTCTATCGAAGCATGCATGGTAGTCATATCAATCGAAAAAAAAATGCTCCATATTGTTGTCGATGGCACTGTTGTTGTTGTCATTGTCGTTGGTACTGTTGTTGTCATTGTTGTTGTTAGTGTTTATGGGAATGTCGTGTGACGCAGCGAGCGACGACGACGCTTCCTGAATTTCAATTCGCTCCGAATAAAAACACGCCAACGCTAAACCTAGACTTGGGTTCTGACTCAGCTCCCTCCACCTCGAGTTCTTCGCCTCCTCCAACAGAGAGTGGAATCACCTACATCTGGTCTGCTTATCACGGGACGATATGTATATCTCGGCATCTCTATCTGTCTGTCTGTCTGGCACAATTGAACGAGATCGCAGTAGCGAGAACAAGAGCAACCGCGGCAGAACGACAAAAACGGCACCCGGCAACAAGTCGTCGCCACAGACATTCAGGTGCCACTCAGTGGGAGTCACTTTTTTGCTTCTTGCAACGATCGCATGATTCCCATTTTGGCTTAAATTCCTCACATCAGTGTTTTTTATTGCTATCGCTGCCGCTCATCTCATTGGCACAGGTGACATTTGAATAATTTAAGTTTTTCACATAAGGACTTCTGCCATTGCCACTGTCTCTGTTGCTGTCTCTGCCAGTGGCAGTAGCAGCAGCAGCAATGGCAAAAAAAGAACGCCATCAGCAGCATCAACACCAACGATAGAGCGTCCCGTGCAGCAATTTATTTGCCTATATTTGCTGAACAAGCTACGTGTCTCCATTGTTTGGGTTCGTGTTGTTGTTTTTCGAGTTGCAGATGTTGTTGTACTGGTTGTTGTTGTAGTGGCTATTGTTGTTGTTGTTTCTGTTGGTGCTGGTGTTTGTGTCACAATTTGAAAATTGTTATTAAAGCGACACACATTATTAGGTCCCCCATTTATTCGCTTTTTGCGACAAGGGGCTGCAGCATTCTCTGCGAGCGAAAGTTGACCTAGTGAGGGACTCCAGTAGTACGGCAGCAGCAACAACAACAATACGAACAACAACAATCAGTCGTTGCTTTTTGTTGTCTCTCTGTCTGAAGATATGTTTTTGTTTTAACTTGATCGTGGTTGCTTTTTTGCCTTGAAAGTGGTAGCTAATTTTTTCAAAACGAATGAACGACGACGAAATTGTGTCCGATGTAATTTGCATAAATCGCGGTGCCACCGGTGGAAATCCTTTCGCGGCGACGTCTCCAATTGCACCGAGGCAGGTGGAGCCCCCCGCTCTGACCATTTCTGGAGGTCGCATAGTTTTGGAGATATCCACTATGTTCACGTCTCATCATCATCGCATTCATCTACAACGATCGGCGATCAAGTGGAAATTCTGTCGTCGGCGTATCTCGCGCTCTCTATGGGTTGTTCTGCAATTATTTGGCGGAAGAAAGTTTCGGTTTCAAGTAAATTTATGCAAATGCATGCGTTCGTTTTCGCCTCGTGTACAACCGAAAATTTCGCACAGCCGGTCATCGCTTTCGCCGTTCGCCCGAATTGTCGAATTGTCGATGGGCAGCACGTCGTGGCCAATAAGTGCCGAATCAATTGCTATGGCCAAGTGCGGAGTCGGCCTTCGCACGAATTCCCCCATTGATGTTCTTGTATCGACGATGTCAACTGCATTCCAGTTCGTGGCTTGAGTCTTTTGTTTTCATTTCGACGAGAATTCGAAAACTCCGTGAAAAAAAAATACAAACAAACTTTCCTTGACTGTTATACTAATGACTTATTCTTGTTATTTCTTTCTAGCATTCAAATTCAATAGCCGAGAGCGACTTTCACACGCACCAATTACCAGGTAGGTTTCGGAGATTTTCGTTTTCTTTAAATCGCTCCCGAAATGGGCCGCGTGCCTAGAATAGCAAATCAGGGCATCAGGCATTCCGGGCACTCGCCGGGTGACCATCGATGGATGGTTGAATAGACAAATGAATGGTTGGATAAATCGATTGATGGTTGGATAAATCGATGGATTGTTGTATGAATGGATGAAGGAATGGTTAGATGAATGGTTGTGTGGTCACCCGAGTTGCGGATTTACCAGGCCATGACAACGATTCCGACTGCACAATTTAATTGCCAACGCTGTTCTTCGCCGACCGATGACCATTCCATTCGTTTGGTCCGTTTCACCATTTGCCATTCGTCTGTCGTTGGGTTGGTTTTTTCCAACTTCTGGCAACAATGCAACTCGACGGCCAATAAATAATCCGAACACGCAGCTTATCGACAACGACCGATGTCCGATTGTCGTTAAGGCGATTCTTTGTGGCGATGACGAATTCCATTCCCGAACGTCTGACCGAACGATCTCTAACTGTCTTCCGATCTGTCCGTCTATTTTTCTGTCCGTCTATCTCTACCTCGGTCACTCCTCTCATCTTCAACCATCGTTCTTGCAGTTTTTCAACGCTCCACTGATCCACTCAGCGGCTCTCAAATATTTCAAAACGGTCTTGTTAGCGACTCATTGTCATTCCTGTGTTATATAACGACAGCGCCTCCTCATCTGTATGTCTGTGTGTGTATATTTCCTTCGCTGTGAGCATTTTCATCACTGTGACTATTGTGAGAAATGTGCCATTGTACAATAAAACAACGCACAGAAGTCACAATCACACCATCATGCGATGTCCATGTTTTTCAGCATCCATAAAAGCAAGCCTCCCGGTTTTTTTTCTCGACTCTTGGCGCGCGCTCTTCCGCACTGCAACAAGTGCGCCGCCATTGTTCCCCATTGTGAAAAGATAGACAGAACCGAACCGAATGGAACGGGCAAATAAATTAAAAGAAGATAAATAAATAAATGTATTTGCTGGAAAAAGTGGAGCAGCCTCGTCGCATCACATCGTGGTGAACTCGACTCGAGGCAAAAGGTTCTTCTTCATCATGCTCGGAAAAAGATGATCGCTGATGAGATCTCCTCGGAGCTTTCAAATCAAATTCTTGCACAATTATGTCTTTTCCCATATATGCGCAAAATCGTTTACTGCAGCATCTGCTTCTGTTTCTGATTCTTCTTCTCCGTCTGTTTCTGATTCTTCTTCTCCATCTGTGTTTCACGTTCTTCATCTGTTTCAAATTCTCCTTCTGCTTTTCCATCAAATTCTTGGACTGATGTTGTTGGTGCCGAGTAGTTATTAATTTTGCAATAACTGCATTGGAATCGGCGAAGATAATGAAATTGTATTTCTTCCGCGTATTCGTGGAATGTCATAACATGAACATGAGCCGAAGAAATTGCCATTATATAAATGTGGATGCCGAGTGGCTGTCTTCGAGTGGCTGTCTTTCATGAGTCTCGATCGCAATTGCTCACACGTTCGATAGAACAAGGAGAACCTTGATTGAATTTCTTTCGCTCGAACTTTTTCTCTCTCTTTCTATTCTCAATCGTCAGGGAGATGCGTTTGAGTTTAGCGTGGAAAAGCGAGAAAAAACCAACTGAAATCAATTAAATCGAGAGATGTGAAGGAGGAGGCGATGATGATTTTGAAGCCGAAGCACGAACAACTCACGGTCTTCAGTGCGCAAGTTCGCTGCTTAAATCTTTTGTTTTGCCAATTCGATGCAATCGAAAAACGGTGCGACCACTTGTCAACACGCACAGTTGGAGGAAAAATTCCAAGCAAGCATTGCAACAAAAACGCGACTTTCCACCAGACATTCCATAATTTCATAACATGGGTCGCGATCTTCAGACGAAATAAAACCCCCTCTAACAATAACAACAACAATAACAACTACAACAATGCGGAACACGAGCATCATCGTCGTTGTCGGCAAATCAGAGGTTGCACTTGTTGCTGATGTTGTTGTTACTGTAGTTGTTGCTCGGTTGTTCAGTTGGTTCGTTCTTCAGTCGGTTGTTCTCGAGAGATTCTACTGTTGTATCAACAACATCGTTGTGGTTGTTATTGTTGTAGTTATTGCTGCGGTTTGCCTAACCGAATTCCGAACGCACCAAACATGAACTCAATTTAAATGAACAACTCATAAATTGTGGCTGTCCGTCCAACTGACTGTTGTCTGTCTGTGCTTTTATTACGTGTTGCATTTTTCACAAGTTGAGCTCCCCTCGATTATGTGGTTGTTATTTTTGTCGATAATAGTTGAAAACCACAACAACTACATCAACAACAACAGAAATAGTTGGGAAAACAAAAAGCAAAAGCAACAACAACTTGTTGGCCAAACATGTTGTGAACTCGATCCGATTCTATCTTCCTCGAAACGTTGCGTTGAATCAAAACAATCGATAACAAGAGCATTATTGAACAACATACAACAAGAACAAAGAATAAACCAACAGAAACTACTACACAAACAATGCGAACAAGGCCAGCACAAGAATATCGCAAACTTACCATAAATTAAAACAAAGCTGACCAAAGAAAGAGAGAGAGCGACAGAGAAAGATAGGGGAATAAGGGGGGCGTGGAAATGGGAGTGGCGGCAGATGGACGAGTTGTAGTTCATTATGAAAATATTTGCCACACCGCGTCGAGTTCCACCAGCCAGACGCCTTCGCAACAACATCATCGGCAACAATAAAACTAAAATGAAATTCAAATTGAGGTGACCAACAGTAACAACAACTAAGACAACAAGAACAACTACGACAACAAGAACAAGAACAACACAAGGAGCAGCATCAACAGAGTTGTGATAAAACTGGGTCGAGGATATGCTCGGCTACATTTTTATGCTATTTTGATGGAAAATTCCCGCCTCAGCCCCACCCCACACCTCGTTCGCCGCCCCTTCGCGTGGGGCCCGGCGCGGTTTCTGTGTCGACGATCTTGTTACACAGTTGCTGTTGCCGCTGCCGCTGGACACAAGGTGCGCCATGGCGAGGGGAACCGCAAGTCGATACTCTCTGCAAGAATCGCTTTAGTCGGGCTCAATTTAGCGCGCAATTTCACTCCAACAGCAATAATCATTGCAATTAAGAAGCCCGCGGCAACGGCAGCCGCAGCCATGGAGCAAGGTGTTGAAGAGGACGAACCAGGCGATAAAAATCCAAACTGCTCATAGTGATGATGGAAGGTGAATGCGGGAGTCGAGCTCGTCGCAGATCAACCGATGGAATGGGGGAGAGAAGACAGAGAGAAACCTCTTGGCGACCTTTGAAAAGTCTCCCACAATCGTCGGTCACCCCCACCCACCGACTTTCATCGACTTTTCCGACTCTCGACAATGAAAAACATCACAACAAAAACGAAAACAATAACAACACGATCAGCGATGGCAGTCATACAACTGTTGACCTTTTTCCAGGCTGTGGTGCTCGTCGTTGATGTCGAGGAAGGGAGCCGAATTGTCTGCAAGATAACAGACAAAAAATCATGTTAACATGAGCTTTAAATTCTTATTTGAAATTCCGTTGAGAGGGCACAACATAAACAACAACAACAAAGGCAACAACAACAACAAGAAATAACAACATCGAGTCGGGACATGATTATCAAACTGCAAACTTAATAAACGTTATTAACAATTTCTAATAACAACGAACGACGGGCAGCTCCAATAAATAGCAATACAACAACAGTTAATACAACAACAGTCAATATTAACAAGAGCCAATATAACAACAAAACCCTCAGCAACCATGACAACAATGGCGATAACAACAAGAACAACAAGTGGAGCCGACCACCACAATTAGCCGAAAACATTTGCGAATTTTATTGGTTGCAGACAAGAAACTGTTATAATTTCCCAGGCGTCGTCTACACTTGCTCTCTCTCTCTCCCTCTTCTTCTGTTCCCATTCTTTCTCTCTTTCATTGTGTCCTTCTCGCCCACTTCGCTTGTCCACTCCTTGTTGTTATAGCTTTTGTGGTCTTTTGGCCGCGGAAGTCAATGTTGCTGTTGCAGTCAGCCTCTGTTGTTACTGGCAGTCAGCAACTAAAGCGCTTTTTAATATCCTCGTAACATAAAATTTTACAAGCATTTCGTGAGCGTGGGTGGCAACAGCAAAAAGAACTATGGCCAACATCAACCACCACCATTATATCTTTCTGTCCAGCTTCCGGCGAGTTGACTGAAAGTGCCTGAAACTGGGCCCCGAGAAGTCGATTTAGGCATTAAATTGGCGAATTTCACGGAAAACGAAACCCAATCAAACCGTGAATGAGGGAAGGACTTCTTGAGAACTCGCCTGAGATTCGCCTTCTTTCCTAAGGATGCAGCAACAATTGCTGCAAAAAACATCCGATCTCGCAAATGATCCACGAGTGGTCGATGAGCAGAAAAACAAACACCATCGCGGAACTGGACGCCGACTGATTGATCGGCAGTCATAATTCCTTCAACTATAATTGCTGGTCATTGTTGGCGCCGTGATCGTGGTTGTTGCTCTCGCTGTTGTTGGTTTTGTTTTTCTTCCATGCCCCTCTGATGATTTTTTCTCAGGCTGCTACGAATCACTTAATCGCCATCGGATGTCGCAATTAACGAGGCGCTAGATAGATGGACAGATCACGGACAGACAGATAGACATGGAGGATAGTTAGAAATATCTTCGATTGATCACAGACTAAGGCGGACAGACAACACCTAGGATAGAAGATATAATCTCACTAATAGAATGGTAGAAACTCCAACATCTCAAACTCACGCACACGCATCAAAAAGTGGTCAGACAAACGGACGATTATCGGACAAACAGACGGAGATGAACAGACAGATAGCAGACGGTTGTAAACCTACATTCAAATCTAATTGAATTCCACTTTTTTGTTTTCGCAGCCATAGTGGCTGAAATTGCCAATCAATTCGCCGTTGCAACACACGAACATGAAAATCCCATAAAAACTCGTGTGTTATACTAACCCCATATTTTCGTTAGCATCTCGACGTTTGCTCCTCCTTCTCTCATCCTGTTGTTGCCTCGAGTCCAACGGCTGGTGTTCGATCTCTTCGATCTCTTCGATCCGAAAGTAAAAACAATGAAAACCTCATCTCCGGCTGCACAGGAGAGAACAACAGGATGTCGAGCGAGATGATCGGGGTCGTGTTTAATTGCCACACATCAAAGTGTCAGGAGCCGGTGACTTAAAGAGCTCATTTAGCGATCCAGTTGTAGTGATTGAGAAACTCGGGGCCATAATTTCCAGTTGGACGTAGAGTGGGGAGATCACTTGTCTCGGCTCTGGCGGCATCGTTTTCCTTTAGTTCCGAAAATAAACGATTACGATGGTGCATCTTCGGTATCGAACAATGATCATGCATCATGCATCATGGTCGAACCATCGCGAAATAAATTGACTCCACTTTAGATGAGGCACCAAACGACCAACTGTTGGACCGAAGGATGTACAGACAGACAGAGGGATGGACCGAAAGAATGAGAGATGAACAGAAAGACCGAGGGATGGACTGACAACAGGCAGCGAAAGAACGCGGAATGTCGAAGTGAAGGCAATTGCTCCAGAAACTGAAATTAAATTAAACAAAATTCCGCTGAGGTCTGCGGTTCGCATGGGAGTGCATGGTAATGGTTCGCAGAAGAAGACCCACTACCAACAACAACAAGAACAACAACAACTACCAAGCGTTGCCAACACTCTCAGAGCCACTCGTCGTGTGCCATTTCTGCGTTGGCTCTGCTTCATTATGAATGGCCAGCCGATAGCAAGTGTTGCAGTTACAGCAACAACTTCTTCGGCTTCGTCTTCGACTGCGGTTGCTTCGTTTCGCATTCTATTATTATTTATGCTACACCATGCACAGTTGCCGCAGTTATGCTCCATATTTTAACAACAGCAACAACAATGCCAACCACAACAACATCAAGTGTAGCATTCCAAAATCATCGCATCACGCCGAACGAACGAAAGAACGAACGGGAAGAGTTCCTCCAACGCCCCATCAACGTCCATCGGGATGCATATTATTTGTCGCGATGAGTCTGGACTTTTATGGCCTAACTGTTATTGATTGTTGCTGCATCAACAGCAGCGCTCGACGTTCAATTTCTGGGGATGCCCTGCAGGTCGAATGCGAGAAGCGAAGGAAGCGCAATTTTATATGGAAATCGATTTCGGTTTCTTCTTCCTGACGATCGATGGCTCCTCTCACGGAATCGTCGTTATACTTTAAATTTATTGCCCAATCAGGGAATTTCGTCAGTCGACCGGGTCGAGTCGATTGGGTTCGTTTCGTTTCTGTAAAGCGATGAGAGGAGTTGGCAACGCGTGTTATTAGTCGAAATTGAGTCATTACTTTAATGCAATGTTTGCGATACGATACGAAAATATTTCGGATGCTGATGAAAACCGGAGCGATCACTGTTTGGTGGGGGGTTGCGGCAGGAGATCCTCATTAAATCATTTTGAGAAATTGCCGCTCAAATGAACGAAAAGCGATATCTCAACGATCCAATTACGTCGTCCGTCACTCGCTTCAGTCGCGGCTCTGACCGAGTTCTTTCTTCGCGATTCTGTGAGCCTGAGACTCTAGCTGGGGCTGGGACTTTAAGTGGGTCTGAGGCGTCCCCTGACACGCCACAGTCCAGGGAAGACGCGACCAGCGGGAGGCGGGGTCGGTTCCTGGAAGGCCCGATGCCAAACTGGGCCAACAATTTAACGCACGACGGCTTGGCTCGGCTCACTTAATGTTGCTGCAAATGAGATTCCAGCAAATTGCATTTCATTAAAATTGCTCCCAAGTCAACGGAAGCAACAACAACTGCAACACAAGGCGTAGCAGCAACAACAACAGACGTAGAAGCAGCAACAACAGGATTACGACACAAATTTCTATGCCAAACAATGGGCGATAAAAACTAGCAACAACAACAAGAACAACCATGACGTCGGCGACTGCAATACATCAATTTTAATATGCAGTTGCCACGAGGTGGAGGCGACTTGGGGAAAATTCACACATACGAATGAGGGGAGCCATCCTAAAGACCTCGTTTGCAGATTTTAACGGTTGCGCGAGCGCATAACGAAGAAGCTGACATCTGCGACTAGAGCAGAAGCAACAACATATGCGGCAACAGCAACAAAATCCGCGCAAGAAACATGAACACTCTTCTCAACCGCCCGCACCTGCAACCGAGTGACTGACCGGCGTCTAGAATCTCTGAAAACGAGCAACTGAAATCTCAGAAGACGAGCTATATCTGCCAGTCGATCTGACAGCTCCTGTGCATAATAACTCAAATATGATCCGCCCCCTGGCCCGAGGCCAGACAGACGCCAGGCGCCCACGTCTTCAACCCATTTTCGCTCAAGTCTTCTTCTACTCGCCCATCTCTTCTTCCTACTCCTCCATTACTCTAATCAGATCATAATCCTGGAAGCTCTGGAGACGCCAGAGTAGGAGATTTTCTCGTTCATGCCATGGTGACACAGTTCGGCAAATCGACCGCGGTCCCCGAAACCCAGATGAGAGAAATCTGTCATTATCGACTGCCTTTCGCCGGACAATTAAAACCACTCTAGCCGCGAGATTCTTAAAAAGCCGAACGATTGTTAAACGGCCATTGGATTGTTAAATGACCAACGCGTGCCAATTCTGCAAACCATCGCATTCAACTCAGACTTCAGCTACCGAGTTAGCCACAACAGACATCTGTCCATCTGCCTCAGAGACATTTCTATCGATCCCTTTGTACGCTTTGTGTCTCGTTAATAGAATTATATTTGGAATTCTGTGTCATTCTCGCTGGGCAAAAGAAAGCGTTTTGTGATTGTTGCGATTGTGGTCGATTCCGATGTCGATCTCGGTCTCGGTGCCAGTGTCGACCACGGTCGTGGCCAAGAACTTGTCAACATGTGTCGACCATTCATTCGACCTTCTTAAGAACCCGCTCTTGAAGAAAGAGAAACTCTTTAATGTCTTCCACAAACGTACATTTGATACCTGCCGACCTTCCCCGCGCTCCATCACTCATTCATTTCTTCCGTTTTTTTTCGGTTTGATTTATGAACCATTCTCGAGGCTTTAATAAGCTTATTTTCATGGCACGGAGCTTTTATCACGCTGCGACGTTTTTGCACATTAGTTCAGCCTAATTGTTGTTGTCGCCGGCCGACGGATGGACGGATGGCTGATGCGACGACACTTGGTATTAATTCTGGAGAAATGTGGGTTTCCAGTGCCTCGCGTACGAGAGTGAAAAGCCGAGTGACATCTCGCATTCTGGCCGGCGGACGTGTTTTCCGTTTTAAATGAAAGTTGTTCTCGACTCGCAGCAACAGCAACACTTGCTCCGGGTTCGCATGATTAAAAAGAAATTAGTCTCCGGACAAGCGACAAACGATTCGTGAGCGAGCAACGGTTCTTCTTCGGAATTTAATTTAATTGAATTAACATTTCGTTAACTTGTTTTTAAATGCGAATGCAAATCGGTGAAAGGCCACACCGTAAACAATTCGTCCCCCCGGCGCCGCTCGATCCCATTAGGGACGCCGCCAGAAGGGCGAAGGGAATAGAGTGTGAAATAGGTGAAAATGGTTCACTAATCGTCCACGATCGCTTCTCCTGACCCAGATCGGTGGAAAATCGAGGCGCATGAAAATCGAAAGTACTCCGCTCGTGCGTTGTCAATGATTGATTTATGTGTTTCCAGCGGACTTCTTCAAACACTTTCACACACATTCCACGGGGCAGCCGCCGATCGATGAATCAGTCACCGGTTCGAGTCAAAGTCAAAGTTACTGGTACCAGTAGCTAGCCCATCGTCGCACGCTCATTTATCACCGTGAAGCTACAACCGGACCGGATGAATCAATATATGCAACAGCAACAACGAGGGCCGTCAATGGGCAGCAGAAAGAACAATGAATTTACAAATGATAGATATGCGGAGAAAAAAAGTCAATTCCGTTCATTCGTTCGTTCGCTCTCTCAATGGCCAATAGATACGCAGATGAGTTCACGATTGTGAGCCGAAGATTAATGGCTAGGGAATAAACAATGGAATCTCTGATCGACTTTCGCTGCGACAATGCGGACTAATTTTGTTCGGTGAATGAAGAACGAAGGGTGGAGGGACCATCGATTAAATCTCCTTAACCCCACCACGATTTCTGGTGCGTCTTTTTGGTGTCTAAGTGAGCCATTTAGTCGTCGGACTTTCTTTCCATTCTCGCACTCAAATTTCCGCAATTAAACTTCGATTTGAGACGCGATAAGCGAGTGTTTTCCACCGCAAACAAAAAAGTGAGAAAGACACAAATAAATGCGAGAAAACCGTCCACAAATTTGGTGAAATTGTCATCAAATTGTGAATTTTTGGCAAATTAACTAAATTGATGGAACACGACGAGAAGACCACAGACAGAAAGAAAGAAAGTACAAAAGCACCCTGTAAATGTTTCTATTGCATGAGAAGAAAATCGTTAAGTTGGTCGAAATTTCCGTTCTGGTGGCAACATTGCCGTGGGCAAATTTCCCAGTTATCCGCAATTAAAAGGAAAGTCTCCGGCATCGCCTCGTGGCTCTTTGTTGTATATAAATTTCTTCTTTTATTTCTGTCGAAGTCGAAGTGATCTCCTAATGCAAAACCCATAAAAATGAGTTCTCGGCAATGGATGAGCGAAGTCAGTCGTCCGTTCGCAGCTCACTGAACGAACCAAGGCAACAAGGCAACTATTATCAAATTTATGCCAACCATTTCCATAACAGTCTGCGGACAGCTCGCGGCTCGCAGACTCCAGACTACAGAGTCGGACCTGGCAACAGGCCTCGCTTCAACTCAGGCGAGTCGGCAATTTTCCATCTGATTGAAGTTCCTACTTTGCTGCACTTGTTGCACTCGACGTCATGCCGATACAACTTCCGTCCCTCTCGCCTAGTCTGAGGCGAGGCTCGGCTCGACTCGTCTCGGCTCACTTTCGGGCGCTGCTCGAGATGTTCTCACTTTATCATAATCTAAATTTAGAATCACATAAATTTCGTTCCTAACCGCGTTGTTGACCAAACCAAAAGCGGCGCATAACCGTATTCGGCCGCGGTCTGCGGCGTCGGTGGTCGATTGTCGGCCAGACGATGGAACCGACAGACGGCGGTGATAAATTAGCACTCATGGGATTCCATTAAACGCGAAATTCATGATATTAGACTGAGTTCCACTGCCGCCGCCGACTTTTGGATTCTCCGCCGGAATCCGTGTCCATGGCGGGGGTTTCCGAATCGACATCGACGAGTTGGCATCCGAATCGAATCCGTGCCGCTCTGCCCTCTGGCGGCCATAAAGCATCGCCTGGCCGCGCCTCGGGCCAACGGCTGATGTGTGATGCTGGATTGTGATGCGGTTCTGGAACTCGGCGAACGATGCTCGAGGCGGGTCTGGCAATGCTTCTCGCTGTCGCTAAGTTCGCATCGCGTTGCCAACCGTTTGCGTTATACAAAATATTAATTCGCAAGTTCACCTTCGCGGCTCTCAATATGTCGGTCGGTCTGTATGTCTGTCGTTTCGTCGGTTGGTCTCTCCAACAACAATGACAACAATAGACGTTGCGCTCGTAACGGTTACGGCAAGTCTGCAACTGTTGCTGTTGCTGCTACCGAGTTGTCGACATTCTTGGGATGTGCAGCAATTTGCATTTCTATTTCTGTCCGCTCTTGTTGTTGTTATTGTGTCTGCTATTGCTGTTGTTGGTGGTGCTCTAACGTTGTCTGATAATGAGAAACTGTTCATGGTTCTGTGTGGCAAATGGTATTGGTGCAGTTTGTAGTTGTTTTAGTTATTCTCTCGCCACCAAACAATTTGCATTTTAATGAGAAATCCACAACTATTCGCTAAAAGATTCCCACTCCTTCACACCCATTGGTGTTGGTGTTGGTGGGCGAAACAAAAGACTCAAGACACGAACTGGGCTCATCGACCGCCCCAGTTCGATCGCTCGATCTCGCCTCGGCCGACACCGAAGCACGTGCTGGACTTTAATCACAATCGCCAGTTATTCGTCGTCTATTGATGAATCGGAAGGCGGACAACCACTCATCGGAGGGGGCGTGGCTCACATTTTATGCAATCATCTAATCGAGTTAAACTACTGTTGTGCTATTTATTATGCAATGGATAGTGCATAATCAAATGTGTGCCACTTCCACGCTCTGGTCAATGACATACGGACACACATCCCACAAGGGGGTGGGGCTGAGAGAGGGGCGGGGCAGCAGTTGGAAATCAGGCTTGCAAATTGATCGCTGAATAGAGTGATCACTAGTCAGATTGTAGTCAGAGGTGGGCCGACAGCCCGATGGACAGACATCCAGCACAGGCGGACGTTGGACAGTTAAGAGACGAGGCAAGCCAAGTGTCAGCAATTGTTGAACATGTTGTTATTGTTGCCATAGTTATTTATTAGCCACATCGAGTGAGCCGCGAGCTGGTTCCATCCAGCAGCACTCGAGTGTTTGGAGTTCAAGTTTGAGCTCTTTTACAGGTTATCGTACGGTGGTTTCATCTTTCTCGTCTCATCGCTGTCTTTATCTATTCTCTCTATGAGTATTGTATGTAAATTATGTGCAGTTAGAAATGGTGCATAATGATATTTTCCCGTCGACAGCGATCGCTAAATTTAATTATATGTCAAGCACAATTGCGATTGCGTCAGCGACGCTCAGAATGCGGTTCGGGCGGTGCAGAAAAATGTTGCTAATTGTCGGCAACAGAGTTGAGTTGCTGTTATGCAACAATATAAACAAGAAAAACAAGACCAACTATCACAAGTAATCATAGACTCAAATTGTAATCAAAGGCTGAAATTGCAATCAAAGATTGAAATGCCAATCAAAAACCGAGATTGTATTCAAAGGCTGAAATTGGAATCACAGGCTCAAATTGCAATCACTGGTTCAAATTTCACCGCGACGATCGGCCGAATTCTGATGCCTGCCTCCCGGTCGACGACCTCTCGGCATCAGCTTGCGAAGAGGTCGACCCCGGCGGTCATGGGATCACCCAATGCGCTCCAGTGCACTTTCAATCAAACTAATGACGATGCAACTAATTACGACCTAGTCCAACGGAGTCAAGAACCGTTGTGGGTCCCCGAAATTAGGGTAATTAAATCGCCACGGCAGCTTGAGCACGACGACTGGGCACTTAGTCCCTTTCTACAATCTTATGACAACCGTAAACCGAGGTTAAATGCCCGCGCCGAAGATTGCTCAAGTTCGTTTTATTATTGTTATTGTTCTTACGGGCGTTCCGAGCGATCTCGCTCTTATCTTAACTGCGAGTGATTGAGATGTTGGACTATCTGTCCAACCTTCCCTGGTCTGTCCGCCAGTAGTCGATGTAGCCCGAAATTACACGCCAATTAAACAGTTGATTCCCGTGGCCCGATAAAACAAAGTCAGGGGAGGTGGATGGAGGATTTCGGGACCGCCGGGATCTTGAGAAGGCGAAACTCATTTGCATGACCGGTGGCTGGCGTTCGATCCGTGGGCAACGAGCAATTGCTTCATTACTTTTGTGGGTCAAGAGGTGAGTCGCTCGGGTTTGGTACGCGGCGAAACCACAACCACCACCGGTTGTCGATGGTTGGATGAATGGATGGACGGCGGGAATTCGGCGCGGACAGATTCATTAGCTGCGCATCGCAATTAGCCTTGAAACGAATGGGTTTTTTATTCAAATTCGGGCTAAAATAAGAACTAAACCTGGTCTTGAATCAGACAGCAGCTGTTCTCGCTCCACATTGTTGGTAGTGTAATTGTTGTTGTTGTTCAAATAGCCAAGTGGATGGCGTGAAGTGCGTGTGTAAGTCCAGGTTTGGCTGATTACGGCCAACAGACGGACGGACATACAGACAGACAACCGGACGGACGAACAGACAGACGGAGGCGCCTCGCGATCTTATCACGAAAATCATCGACATCATGAGGAAGGAAGTGTGGCCGCGAATCTCAGTCGAATCACGAAACTCCATTAAATTAACCGTTGCTTTTTCGCACTTTGCATACTCTATCTCTCACACACACACACAAACACAAGGAAGCAGATCCATGTCTTGAGAATGGGCGCAACCTGTGGCGCCGGAAGCGCACTTCGTTGTTGTTGCTGCTCTGGTTGCCGGCCGCCAATTAATAGGGCGTATGTGTATGTGTTGTTTTTTTTACCTGTGTGAGAATATTGTGTCACGCTTTGAAGGCTCAATTAATTGCATAACTCGCTGTCGGCCGCTCGTACTTTATTCTAATTCAGTCTCTAATGAAATGATTTACGAGAGCGCGTCGTGATAATCGGCATGGTGAAGTGAGTGATTCACCGAGATACTGATGAGGCCGAGAAACTGATGAAGTAGAGATAAGCCATGAGTACAAGACAGGGTGCTGCTCACAGAACTCCAAGAACACAGAGTCTGTGTCGAATGCCATGTGAGAAAAGAACCCTGTATCATTCAGTTTGGATTGACAATTGACGCGAACTCTCTCACGATTATCGCGGATCCGCTAGAATTCCCTGAATACTAACGAAGGCGCCGACAAACAGATGGACGGACAGACAGACGAGTGTCTCTGAATAAACGCGAACAATTAAAACCCACTCTGCGATTATGAAGCGCAGCCACCCCGCCCACCGAAAAGAAAAGAACCGTTCTTCAACTCGCCGTGGATTTGAATTCTGTTCATGTCTCGTCTTCCCTTGTCATTTATTTTTAACCATTTGTATTTTTTTTTTTTTTGGTTTTTCTTTGGCTTTGTGTTTCTTCTTTCTTTGTCTTTACCTTTGTGTAACTACAGACAATTAACGATCTTCTCTTCTCTCTTTATTTCTTGCAGATCTTTAGTTGAAGCCACCGTCAGACGTCAGCCGGAAAGCGAACCCGAAACACGAACACGATGTTTCTCCGCAAGTGCACCCTGTACCTCGTGCTCTTCCTTGTCGTGAGCTCCGCCACGGCCGCCCGCAAGACAAAGCGTCCTGTGAAGCCGGCGAAAACCTTCCCGCGCAACAACGTCACGCCCTCGCCACAAGCCGCTGCCGCCCCCAGCAGCTCCAGCTCGACTTCGACCACCACCGCCACGCCCGTGAAGAACGCCGACGTTAGCGTCGAGGAGGCGGCAGCAGCGAATGCGCCCAGCGACGCCGAGCTGCCGAAACCCCTCAGCACCATGGCCGAGACGGGCACCGGCGTCGGCACCGGAACGGGGACAGGAACCGGCGTTGACGGCAAAACCGACCGGCCCGAGAACGTCGGCGGCGACGGCGCCTCATCGACCCCGATGGGCATGATCGAGGAGGATTGCGACCCAGACATGATCGGCTTCGAAATCATCACAGGGTGAGTTTCGTTCCTTCTTCTCCATTCATTCGTTCACTTTCCATTTCTCGCGATCGAACTTTCGATTTCGCTCTCGAAATTCTTCACAATTCTCACAATACTCTGAAGTGGTATCGCTTTTTGTATTGATTGTTTATCCAAAAAAACATTCGACATTTTCATTTTCTTAAGCATGGTTCGAGAGTCTCTCGTGTGCCCATTCATCAAGGGGTTCTTTATGAGCTCACAACGGTTTCTGTGACAAAACCACGAACTCCTCTCGATATTCGGCTTTATGCTAATCTCTCGTATGCTAATGCGGGCTTCAATGGTCCGAGAGGCGCGCGCCAAAACCGAAGTCCCATCCACAATAGCGCTTAAATATTGTGGAGCTTCCAACGTTGAGTGTTTTGTTTTCGGCTCTGACGCTGTTGTTTTGTTTTTTGTCTCACTGGCCTTTTGGTCTTTCGTTTTTGTGTGTGAGTCTTTGGACTGTTGCTGTGAATGGCTTTGTGTGAATAAAACAATAAACGAAGAAGTTGTAAACCTCGTGGAAGACGTCATAAAATCTCCCGACACACAATGCGAAACACACTTTCGTTTTCATTAATGTAGCAACTGTTGTTGTCTTGAGAACGGTTTTCGTAGTCGCGCCCAAAACAATGGACTCATCATCATCGAGACCATTGTCTGCGAGGGCTTAAGGGCCAAGGAGTGAAATGAAACCGAGACAATTTTCGAATATCTTCGTATTCTACGATTTCGGTGGTATAACTGTTAATAGATCTTTCTTGTACTATGATGAAGAAACTTGCAAATGTCGTTCATTAGACAAAGCTTTCCTCGCAATCGCTCGAGTTCGTCGTTTGAGACTCATGAGTTCGTTTCCTGAGTCTCTTGTGTCTCTCATGAGTCTTTTGGGTTCGTTTCTAACATCTTTTGTTTCGCTTCCAACCTTCTCAACTCCACTCCACACAATGTCAACAAACTCTGGGTCTTATCGACTCCAGCGGGGGTCCCGTTGGAGCCAGCATAATTGGCGCCCTCCCTGCCTGCGAGCAGCGCGAAACCGCGAACGACACGACAGACTTCGCGATAAACGCTTCTGACGCAAGCGGCAACAACTTCCTGATGTCCCGACGCATGTATAAATTATTTCGCTGTCAATGACGGCGCGCAGGAAATTTATCACACATGTCGAAGATCTCCTCCGCATGTCCCGAATGCATGGCCGAATGAACTTAACTAATGTATTTCTCTCTATCGTTCTGCTCGCTTGTAGCTACGTCCTATCGGCGCCATCGAAGCTGCTCGACACGCTGCCCGGAACTCTCATGCTGACCGATTGCCTGGAGGCATGTCAGATAAACGAATCATGCAGTGCGGTTAATTACGAGACAGGACTGTGTGTGCTCTTCAAGACCACGGCCGATAAACTGCCAGGTGAGTGTGGTCGACATGAAAAGACTTAGAACGACTTGGAAAGACTTGAATCGACTTAAAACGACTTGGATCGATTTGATTCTTGCATCGATTTAACTCTTGCATCGACTTGACTCGATTCCCATCCACGGCGAACACGACGAAGACGATGGTCACAGGCTGGCGACTGGAGATCTTGGCCAAGGGAAATGACAAATTGAATTATGGACCGGCGGAAGCCTCTTTCCTTCCTCTCTCTTGCTGAGGACAACGGTATCAACCAGGCTGAGGGGAGGAGGCGATGAGAATATTGCGTCACTGGGGCGAAGTCGAACGCACTGTGGCGACAAAACGAGTTTCGAGGCCTTAAACTAGATTCCGTTCGATGCCAAACCTTCCTGCAGGTTGTTTTGGCCAAGAGCGAAACTGGCTCCGGCCGCGACTCGGCCGCAACTCACGCACGTCGTGTCGCACACATTTTCGCAAGGTGCGCCCGGTGCGGCTGGTGCTGAGAAACCAACGTTTTTGATCGCGGTTTCCACGCGCCACGGTTTCTTCACGCCTGGTCGATCCGTCCGGCGGACGAAGTGCGTGACGCAGCCTCACGCATGTTTCGGACCGGACCAACCGGCCTCTCAGCCTCCGACGTCTCTGGACCATCGTCTTCATCATCGTCATCGCCATCGTCATCGCCATCGTCATCGTTTACTCCAAGCTCCGTTAGTGAATTTGTGCGTGGTATTGAATGTGTGTTTTCGTGAATTTCCTTTCAGGCTCACTTTCGCGCTCCCAGTTCCCGGTTTTCACCATCTACGCACAGAAATCCTGTTTGGGCGTGCGTCCTTGCTCGAAGGCCTGGTGCATCGATCGCGTTCAAGGTTATCGTCTCGTTGACCACGTCAAGTCCAGCCAGACCGTTTACTCGCGTCGCGATTGCCTCGAGTTGTGCTTGGGCGAGACCGAGTTCACATGCAGGTAAGTGGGTCAACTCTGGACCGATGATGTTTATCATGAATATTTTGAGTATTCGTTACGATCTTCAATTGATCATGGTCTTTTCTCCTTGTGTGATTTCTTCCATCACTTCTAATAGATCTGCCAACTACTACCGCCACTCTGGACTCTGCGAACTCTCCGACATGGACCGCATCACGCTGACCGGATCGAACGTCGTCGAATCGTACGATGGAGCCGATTACCTCGAGAACAACTGCGCCGAGGAGCCCAGCAAACTGTGCGAATTCAAGCGCATCTCCGGCAAGATCTTGAAGACCGTGGACTCCGTGTACCAGGACATCAACAGCATCGACGAGTGCCGCGATCTCTGCCTCAACTCGCCCTACAGGTCAGTCTCTTGTCACAGGCCATCAATTTGAGGACAATGTTAACCTCGTTTGTTGCAGGTGCCACTCGTACGACTACAACGACACCGGTGACATGGTCTGCCGTCTCTCGCATCACAGCCGCGCCACCCTGACCGACGTGCTCGACCCCTATCTGGATGTGCCAGAGGCCGCCACCTACGAGTTGTCCTCCTGCTACAACGTCTCGATCGAATGTCGCTCTGGAGAGATGATCACCAAGATTCGCACCTCGAAACTCTTCGACGGCAAGGTCTACGCCAAGGGATCGCCCAAGTCCTGCTCGGTCAACGTGAACAACTCGCTGGAGTTCGACTTCCGCATGGGCTACAACGACCTTGAGTGCAACGTCCGCCAGAGTGCCTACGGCCGCTACATGAACGACATCGTCATCCAGCACCACGACATGATCGTGACCTCATCCGATTTGGGCCTCGCCGTCTCTTGCCAATACGACCTGACCAACAAGACCGTCTCCAATGATGTCGACCTCGGCGTCACCGGCGAAATCGAATCATCGCTGAGCGAAGAGATCATCATCGATTCGCCGAATGTAATCATGAAGATCACATCGCGCGACGGCAGCGACATGAAACGCATCGCCGAGGTCGGTGACCCGTTGGCCCTTCGCTTCGAGATCGTCGAGGAGAACAGTCCCTATGAGATTTTCGTACGCGAACTTGTCGCCATGGACGGCACCGACAATGCCGAGATCACCCTGATCGATGCCAACGGTTGCCCCACCGATCAGTACATCATGGGCGCCATCCAGAAGCTCTCGCACAATCGCAAGGTTCTGCTCTCCCAGTTCGACGCGTTCAAGTTCCCCTCGTCGGAGGTGGTGCAATTCCGCGCCCTCGTCACGCCCTGCATCCCGCGCTGCGAACCCGTCATCTGCGACAGCAACAGCGAAGATGCGACCAGCGCCGAACTGAAGTCGCTCGTCTCGTACGGCCGCAGAAGGCGCTCCGTGGTGAATGGAACCGATGGCGGTAAGTGTGAGAGTGCATGAGAGTGGATGATACTGTGTGTGAGTGTATGATATTCGATGAGTTTATCATAGTATGCGTGTGTTCTAGTGTGCCAGAGCAACCAGTTTTCTCAGTTCTGGGTCAGTCAGCCGCATTCAATTCTTTTTTCTCTCTCTCTTTCTTTGTTTCTTCCGTTCTCCTCCTCCTTGTTCCAATGTTTCCTCCCGTTCTCCTCCTTGTTCCGATGTTTTCTTCACCCTGCAGCCGAGTTCTTGGTGAGCACCGTTGGCAGCCAACAACGCGCCAAACGCGATGTCAGCCACAAACCGGCCGACGACAACATCCTGCTAGTGCAATCGATCCAAATCACCGACAAGTTCGGCTTCAACCAGGAGGACGCCGACACGTTAGGCGCCGATGGACGCGAGAAGGTCTTCGCCGGCGTTGTCGATGAGACGCTCACCTGCCTCAATGGATACGGTAAGTGAAAACGCACCATCACCTGATCCCAAATCACAATCCATCCCAGAGTCAAAAAAAACCCACAGTCCCAAAAAAAACACAGCCGAATTTGGTCAGAAGTACTCTGAAGACAAGCAGACAATCGATAGCTCATTGTCGATGGCGGAGAAGAAGATTCGCGATTGGAAGAAAATTCGCGATTGGGGATTTTCCACAAATTTACGAGAATTTTAATTTTAACGCATTGATCGCGAGAGCTCGATTCCGATTCCGAAATTCAAATAAAATAGACGCAGACCACGGTGACTTCGAAGCCGAATCCACGGCCCATGGTCCATGGGCAACAACGGCAATTTGCTTCGACGGCACAACTCGTGGCCAATCAGGCGTTTTATTGGAAAATTATTGCCAGTATTCGGCATGCAGCGCGACGGTTGCTGCTGCTGCTGCTGTTGGTTTCGATGCCTTTGTTGTTTTCAATGCTGCAGTCGTTGCTGCTGTTGTTTTCAATGCTACAGTCGTTGCTGGTGCTGTTGGTCCCGATGCAGCAGCCGTTGCCGCGTCCCTGTTTCTGCCGCTGCTTTGGAAGTTTGCTGCCGTGCGAGGTCATGAGTAATTTTTCGGCACATTTGCTTTGATATTTGCCGCGGGGGTTGGTTCGGGGGCGTCAGCGAACAATGGTGAAGGGGAGACAGCAACAGCAGAAGTGAATTCTGCGCTAACTTGTCTACGTGGCCGAGATCAATCGGGACGACGAGTACAACAACGTGCACAACAGCAACAATAAGGAGGAAACGTTTCTACTGCTGCTTCTGATCGCCTGCCTAATGAATCAATTTAATATTTTTTCCACTGTTTGTCGATTGCATTCGACGCGCTCGAAACCTATGCTTCAGCTCGCTGCCTCAGTCCGCTGCTCTTTCTCTACTTCTCACTGGTCGCTGCCCACTCCTTGCTGCCCACTGCTTTTGGTCTACCGATGACCGACGATTGCCAGCAAAGTAAATTATGCGATTTTGATTTGATTGTGAGAGCATGAGCGCAACATGCATCCCAATCAGAGCCGGCCAATTGCTGTTCGGAGAGCAGCACAGCGCATCTGCTACAGTGCTTCACAAACAAAAACAACAACAGCTGCAACAACAATATGAGTTGTCAGTTCCGTTGAGTTTTATGGTTTTCGCGACGCGATCCTGTGACCGATGCCCCGGGTCCGTCCATCTAAGGCTGCTAAGTAGCGATCGTTCCTTCTGCGCCTTCCATCCTCGTCGTCATCGTCGTTGTTGCTGACGCACAGCTTGAGCCAATTGGCTGCTGATGCCGCTGCTGCTGTTGCTGCTGCTGCGACGGCGGCTGCAACAGAAGTCGCAGATCACGACCGGGTCAGTGGTTCAATGTGATTCCGGACCGCGACTCGCGGTGACTTCGTTTCTGGGCCGGGTTCTGGCCCATGTTCCAGCCTCGTTCTGAGTTGTGGAATCTGCACGCTCGGCGGTCGTGCAAACGTGAGCGCAGCAAATGTTGCCTGCGTCTCCACTTTTGTTGCTGCTGCTCCGGTTGCACCACCTGTTGTGCTGCTCCCTCCTGCAGCAGCAGCAAAAGCTGTCGTTGTTTTGGGACCAATTTGCATGAGGAACAGAATGCCAAGGGTGAAACCTCAACACCTCGACATGCCCAGGGATGCCACAGATTCGGAAAATCATCGCGTGCTTCGTGGAAAATTTCTTTTTTTTAATTCCATTCACTTAATGAACTCCTACGTCGTTTGACCGCAGCGAAGATTGTTCCGACCACATCCATTTAACGAATGGAGAGCAACAACAATTGCCACCCACTTGGCGCCACTTGAACTTTCCAAACCCCAACAGCAACGACAACAACAAGAACCTTTATAGTAATAACAATTATAACAACAGTTGGAACAAAAACAAATACAAGAAAGGGCAACCACAATAGAATAACAAACATAAAACGCTACAATTACCGAGAAATGCATCTGGCATTTTTCAAAGAAACCAAATATTTTGAATCACTTTGTAGAGTAAACAAAACCGAACTAATCACAACAACAATTATGGCCATTACAAAAAATGCCTGCACCTCGACAACAATATCATCCAACAACAATAACAATGAACCACGGCCTCCATTGAGTTCGAAATTAGATCGCAAGTTGTATTTGCGTCTCTGAGATTTTCTTTCCACACTCTCTCATAAAGGGGATATTATGATATGTCGACACACAGACTTAGACAAAGTTATAGACATAAAAAAAAATACACGAACAGACAAAGTGCTCGATAATTGATGGCTTTTACGAAGTAAATTCGGTATCAATTCGGATCGAAAGACAGACGGATAGATAGATAGACTGGGAGTCAGACCAAGAGACAGACAGAGAGATAGATTGAGAGACAGACTGAAAGACAGACAGTGAAACAGAAATACGGAGCCGGCGACAGCGACGACGGAATCTCGTGCTCGTCTGCGGTCAACAGTCGACTTTCCATGCTAAATTTCATTGATGGCCGACAGCCACCGAACTCACACGCACTGCCTCTCGCACACACACATACGCCCTTGGCGTGCTCGGTTAGTTTCGCTTTTCTGACCGCTTCGGGGCCGAGAATTTCCCCCGGACCAAACCAACTGAAGGCCCCCAAAGGTAGTGTGCTCAAGTGCAGTTTCGACGCAGCACTTTCTCCACTCGGACACGAAAATTGGAATATGTCGAGCGGACGACAGCAAGTGCTTGGGTTAGAATTTTAATGCTATTGTTGTTATTGCAGCCGTTGCGGTTGATATTGTGATTATTGTTGTTGTCTGCTTGGTGTCGATGTTGTTATTGTTGTTGTTGCTGTTGATGTTTTTATTGTTGGTTTTGATTTAAGGTTAGCTTTTGGCACGCAGCCACAACAACAGCAGTAGTATTGGATAAAATGCAATTCATGCACGTCGCCTGCAACGAGTTTGTGCCCTGAGTCTTTTGTTTTGTGCCTCGCGTTCTGTTGTTTTTCTCGCATGCGATATTCTTCAAGGGCGTCCCACTTTCATTGTTGCAGCTACATTGTAATTGTCCGATGTTGTTTCTGTTGTTGTTCGTCGGAATCACATCGTTGTTCGCCCGGCACTTGAATTCGCCTCTCCCTGTCGTTGTCGACACGGCCTCGAGTGGAATTAAGTGCTGTGTTCTCGACAGATCGGCAACGATAGCGCGGACGCACAAATTCGAAAGTTTCGGAAACGACAAAACTGACAACGCTGAAAACATGCAATTAAAATCGAGAACGAGCGGTTCGGAACACCGTAGAAATTAATCGTCTGTCCCACGACTTCAGATTAGATGATCACCCCAAGTCAAGTCAAACCAAACAACCAACCCATGTCCAACCCAATCCAACCCAAGACCAATCCAGTCCTCAATTAAACCACCCTGCATTGAGTCATGGCATTGCTAACCCATGTTTTCCATGTTTGTTCGCTCTCTCTGATTGCAGGACTCGTTATCGCCGGAGCTCTCTTCCTGCTCGCCCAGCTCACCGTGATCGCCATCTGGAAGACCGTGCAGAAGCGCACCAAGAAGGAGCGCTACCTCTACCAGCACGAGCAGGCTCCCTCCTCGGTGAACTACGGCGCCTCCAACATGGTCTACGGCCAACCCCATGGCAGCAACGGCGCCGACACACTGGGCAAGCTCTACGACAGCGGCATGACAGGTCGCTACGGACAGCAGTTCTAAGAGGACCAACCGTCGTCGTTCCATAGGATAAGCATATGCGATAGCGATAGAAGGAGAATTATTTTTTTTGTTTAGAGAAAAATCAAATCAATCGTGGAAGAGCGAAAGATAAAGATTACGGAGTGAAACAAAAAAATTAGGAAATAATTTTTCAAGAGCTCAGAACTAATTTTATCCACAATGAAAAGAACAATAAGAGACTTTTTTCTAATTTTAATGCAAGCAATGTAAACTTAAGCTAAGCGTATGATTTAAGATGTCCTCCATAGATTAAAATATTTTATGACACAGATTATTCAAATATTATTAGATAAAAGCGTTGTAGGGAAATTTTTGATACTTTAATGCTACACAATTTTATTTATACTATTAGTGCGATGAAACCAATGCTCTTCTTTAAACGTGATTTTTCGACAAGGAATTGTGAAAATACCATCATATCATCCAAATCGATGAACTTGGCATGGGAACAAGAAACTATGAGACACTTTAAGGAGGAATCACGAATTAAAACTGAGCATTGCATAGAGCAAATATTCGGAAAATGAATCACAAGTTAGTTGGTAGTTAGTTCAAGTAAGCCAGGCGCTTCAAGAAAGCTTTACTTACACACGACATACAGACACTTACACAAACACACGCACAGTCCGAAATATGCACACACACACAAACACATTCCTAGCAAACTGTAATCACACCATTTGGGACATTTCACAAGGAAACAATACATGGTTATTCAGGGTTATACAACGTTCTACTGATCGGGTCCAAAACGATACTTAAATTGAAAGCTTTCTATACACTTCTCACACTCACACATCTCTCTATCACTGTAGTACACATGTTTACCATGGGTACTATCTACACCTCCTCTCACTCCGCTCACAGACAAACTTTGCCAATATTTCTAAAATAGTTTTGTATCAAAATGTTTTAGAAATCCCATTGACAAACATTTATAGTTTCAATATTTATTTATTTAACTTATTTAATTTATTTATTTATTTCTTATTTAATTTATTTATTTATTTCTTAGCTAAATTATTTATTTATAAATTTATAAAAAAAAAGTTTTTTACTCTCTTCTGTACTGTACTTGTATTTATTTTATCGGCTTTGATTTCAGCCCATTTCAGGCTTCATGCTTTATGACTTATTTTTACGACCGAATTTAGGGTGCTTTCAATAAGTTTTAACCGCGTAACGGAAGTTTCGGAAAATTTTTATATATTTACTGAATTTATATAAAACATTTTCTACTGCAATTAGTTTTAGTGTCTTTTTATACGAAATGTACTGACTAAGTAAACAATCAAATAAATACAATTTAATAATAAATAAATGAGAGTTTCACTAATCAATAGCATGGAGGGGAAAATATAGAAGAATTGTAGAAAACTGAGAAAAAAGAAATATATTAATGAAATAAGTGATTGTTATGAAAGTCGGCACAAGTTCTCATAAAGTCGGCATGGGAAATAGAAGAAAGAATGCTTGAAACAAGATCTAAGGTTTAATTGAATACCACAAATAAACGGTTCTGTTAGGAATAAATAGTACAAGGAGAGAAAATAACTCACTAGTAGTATCATCCATACATAGAAACTATACTCAATACACAAGGGATTCGTGTAACTACGATGAGTTATTTGTAAACCAAATTGTGCGATCAGCGATTGTGTGATCTGTGATGAATGACGGGGAAAATCGTCTGTCGATTTATCACTCATGGAAGATCGCAAAAAATGAAACGTTCACGCATCACGGACACTCAGAGGTGCTGTCGGTAGCCGTGAACAAGGTGTTAATTTAATTATCATTACAAAAACAGCGACGACAACATTAGCAACAAGATTAACAACAACAATAACGATTAAAGAACATCAAGATCAACAACAAGAAGATCGACAACAACAATAACAACAAAATCGAGAACAACAACATCAGGAGTAAACAACATTCGAACGATTATACGGCTTGTTTAACGCCTCAGTTACGCACGTCATTATGCTTGTTATTATTACTTATTGTTGTTGTTAATGATGTTTTTCTTGCTGTTTTATTATTTTATTTTTTTATTGTTTTTTTTTTCTTTTTGTTGCTGCTGTTAATCATAAAACAACACTAACATCTACTGAACTAACAATGTTTAGCGAGCCACAGAGGAAGTTGAAAGAGTGTAGAAAAAAAACGGAAAAGTTTAATTCATAAAAAAACTCACGTAATTAATCATTCCATAAAATTAATACCGGCAACCGTGAGATGAAGGCAAAAAGTGATAAATCGGTGCAAAAAATGCGAGAAGCAGCAACCGTTTAACAAAGAGCAACAATAACAATATTAATAACAATAACAACAAAAGTAATAATAATAACAATAACAACAACAATAATAACAACAACAATAAGTGATCATATCAACACTTGAAGCGAACAGTTGAAGAAAAAAACTCATCAAGTACCGTGTAAAATATGGTATAAACATAACGCCCATGTAAAGTAACAACAATAACAATAATAACAACAATAATAACAACAATAACAACAATAACAACAATAACAACAACAACAATAATAACAACAACTATATGGAACAATAACAACCATATATGATGATGAAGAAGAAGAGGCAAACTAATATCAAGTGACAACTTAATGACATCGCAGTGCAAGCGCGCGCATGCAGATGTCGCCTCTTGGCCGGAGGCCCAAGCAAAAGTCGCCAACAAGAGTCACGGCGCATGCGTGCGACGCCATGACGACAACGTCGACGTCAACTGAGAAGTAAGCGTCGCGACGTGCGTAGAGAAGATTCGCACGAAACTGCGTGGACGTGAACGAAGCGAAGAGAACGTGACTGGGCCAGCGACGACGACGACGCGTCACGTTTGGGCATTAAATTTAAATAAAATCAGGATCGAGGGGAGCGAAACGAGACGATCAGAGGAAAGAAGATCGATAAAAGGCCGGCACAGACACAGGCAGGACCAACGATGGCAAATACTCCACACAGACTCCTCGCTGATGGTGGTCTCGAGTCGTTGGAAATTGTCGCTTGAGGCGTGTGGATGGGGCGGGATCGGGGCCGTGTTAATGGGGTTCTTATGAAGTGTCAGCAAGTTAAATATTGATATTAAGCTAATGTGATGTTTCAATGAGGAGGCAATGGAGTAGAGAGAAAAAAACAAGTAGAGGATTCAGAGAAAGTTCAATCTATTCTCAGAGTGTTCAGTGAGAAAAAATCAAGAATCGACTCCCGGCTAAATAAAAACGTTTCTAATTTCGTTGCCCAGGCGACAGGCAAAGCGAATTCCTCGACCATAAGTTTCACTTTCCCATCGAACGATCGACGGTTCGGTGATCGTGGAATGTAAGGAATTTTCCGAACAAGCTTCCTTTCATAGCCCATATTTCGTCGACGTTGACATTGGTGGCCGTGGTCGTTACCGTTGGTGTCGTATCAACCTTTGCAAAATGTTTGCACCTCTACGCGCTCCATTGATCAAACATCATTTCGCGTGACACAGGGACAGACTGACGACGGCGACAACGATGGAAACACAGCTCTGAAAGACACAGACGGATATATAGATGGATAGACAGACAGACGGACATATAGATAGACGAACACCCAGCAGGGAGACACAGCCAGACGGATGGAACAACAGGAGAGCGAAGAATATACTTTCCAAACAAGTGAAAAACTGGGACACCGGAGTCTTGTGAGCCGAGAATGCTGTGATACCGATGTCGACAGCTACGGATGGACGGAGAGACAACAGGATAGAGACAGACAAATAGGCAGAGACAGACAGAATGTCGGAGGGGGTCGCCAGACGTCTGAATTGACGCATTGGAACGCGTGTCATTTCGTTAGTTAGGCTTTTGTTGCCCCTGCTCCTGCTGTTATTGCAATTGGTGCTATTGCTATTATTGTTGCTATTGCTGTTGTTATTATTGTTGTTATTGGAATTGTTGTTGTTATTTCTCTTATTGTTGTTATTACTATTATTGTTGCTGCCGCTCGTGTGGCAATGTTGTTTTTGGAAATTTCATGCATATTTCACGGGACAGCCTTTCATTTCATGTCCGCACTGGTCACGACCATATCGATTACAAGTGTGCCTATGATACAGGAGAAGAAAGAGGAGAGGGAGGAGGAGAAGAAGGAGGCGAAGAGGTAATGGAGAAGGAGATCGATACCGTCGTTTGAAAATGCTGAATTGGCCATTTCTCAAATCGCTGTCGAAATCGCGCCGACGACACTCCGCAGAATCGCGTGGAGAGGATGGAGTGATTGAGGTATTTATTACACGGACGGCTTCATATCTCCAGCTCTTCCCCTCATCATCCTTCCATCTCCATCCTCTTCGATTGCATGTCGCGCTTATTAAACACGTACACGAGCACGTAGGAGCCACAGAGTCCAGAGACAAAGCAACCTCTCGTTTTCGTTTTCAAGTTCCTTCGCCTCGTTTTGTTGGGCCGCCCACTCCCAATCAACCGCGTCCTTCCAAGGTGACACCCGCAGCTTCTGCGCTTCTAATTAAAACCAAGAGTGACTTTCGTCTCTTCCTTGTCTCCTTCACCACTCATCTCTTTCACCTCTCGTCTCTTTCTCGACTCATCTCTCGTTTGGTCTGTGTGGACAGAGTCGACCCTGACTCCATGTTGCTGCCCACCTCATTGCCATCGCAGGCACGTTCGCTCTTCTAATTTAATTTCTATTTTTATTTCCACTACTGCCGCCTCCTGATCCTCCTGTGTTTATTCAACTCCTACTGTGTTTATTCAACTTTTATTTTTATTTCACTTTTAATTTTCTTTGCTCAAGCTCAGGCTCATTAAGGCATCCGGAAAACTTACACATTAATTCGCAAGGGTGAAGATGTTGTTCTTGTTCTGGGTCCTGATGGTGGGTGTTTTCCTTGTTCTGTTTTCCAAGAAGTCAACAACATTGGTAGGAGCGATAACAAGATCAACAACAACAACAACAACAACAGCAACTACTACACCAACAACTACAACTACACCAACAAGCAAATTAATTTCACAGACACTTCCTGCTCCTCTCGGCACTCGGTGTGATCGTGTCGCTCGGAATACGAAAGGAATTTCTAATCATTTCCCGGTCGCCATGCGTCGTCCCCAGCATTTGCCACAGAGATGCCACCTTATCGCGATGCGATTCTCGACTCTGCAGTCTATTTTTAGTGGAACGTGTTTTCGCTCATCTCCTCCACAGCTTGATTTGAATTACATTTTTAAACGATTTTGAGAGGTTTAAAGTGTTTTTTTTTTCATGCGAGAACAAGATAACGAAATGATCAAGACAGAAATCCCGCTTGTCCTTCACCTCTGGACCTGATCTTGTTGCACTTGCAGCCACCGATTGGAATCCCTATAGAACGCGATAACACTTGTTTCGGAATCGTCATTTCGTGCCAAGAATTCGCGATTCGAGTGCCAATGGATTTCCACCTTGCCAAGCCAAGTGATGACCCCACGACAGACAACCGCCTGTCGCCTGGCTGGGACAGAACGAGAGACGCCGGCGAAGGGGGAGAAGGAGTGAGCCAAGGTGTCTCTAATTGCGGCCAAGAATGCAGTCGCCATTCAGTGAAGCGCCCGCGATCACAATCGCCATCGTCAGGGACCCCCAAACAAAGCCAAGAGTCGGGACAAAACAAAGTGAATGAAACCAAAACAAACCAAAGAAAAGCAAAAAACCAATCCAAAGAAAAGCAGATGCTGTGGACGTCGCGGCAGATGTCGGCGACCGCGGCAGTGGCAACAATTGGAATTGTTGTTAACAAGAGCGGCGAACAGAAATTCGTGTGTTGGCAATAATTTTGAGCCAAAAACAAATTGGAACATTTCGCAGGAGACCCTTCCGACAACGACGACGACGACGATTGCATCTGGCGGACGGAGCGCACGGCGATTGCGCAATCCGAGGGACAACGCGCTGCGGACCAAGACCAAGATGAAAACGAAGACGAAGTCCTCGGTCTGCAACTGAATCTGAATCTGGACATGGGATTCACTTCCGCTTGGCAGCAGGAGTCGCAGTCTGCTCTGCCTCGGTTTTCTTGGGTTCTCGTGGCTTATCAGCTGCCTTCGATCGTCGGCGAGTGCGCATGCGTGCAGCACTCGAGTGGCCACGGATGCGCAGCCTGCTTCAACTCAACTCGAGTCGGGCCCGGTGCGACTCGACCTGCCTTGGATCGGATGGGATCGGATCGTCGCCGGGCCGAGAAGAGATCGCGTTCTCCCTCCTCAGGTTGGTTGGTTTTTCAATTGCCTGCAAAGGGCGTGCGTGAAAATTGCACGAGTGTCGGCCGGCGGCAGGCGCAACACGAAGGACACCACAACGACCGTGGAGCATCGACGGACAGACGGACAGAGAAACACAAACAGATGGAGGGAGGGACAGACAGACAGACAAAAGGAAGGACAGTTAAAAGGAAGGACGGACAAAAGGACAGACACAGGCGAACAAGCTGAGGACAGACACAGGCGAACAAACTGAGGACAGACAGTCGGACAGACTGCCAAAGACGCCGTACCGTGCGCCACGCGAGCTCGCCGATTACGTAAGGCTTTCGCTTTCGCGTGAAGTCAACGGCCGCCGATCGGTCCGTGCGCCGTAGTGAATGAACCGATCTCTGCTGTTGTGCGTGGGGACGACGGGTCACGGAAGGAGGTCCACACGGAGGGTCCCAGACCGGCGTTCGGCGTCAAGTCTGAGTTCAGCCGCTGTCGGTGTTTATGCCGCGTGGTAACGCGATTTTGGGGCGTTTAGCGAACGGCACCGGGGATTTATCAATGCGCCGGAATCGATCATTTAGCGAATGCAATGGTGCAGCAGTCGATTGTGGAGGAAGCTGATGAGGTGGAGGCTGAGGAGTCTGAGAAGGTTGAGACTGAGGAGTCTGAGGAGGTTGAGACTGAGGAGTTGGAGGAGTAGGAGTCGAAGAAGGTGGAGCCAATAGAGGGAGGAGGGTGGTAGGTCAGATGAGGCAACCACGAGTTCTCTCTCCTCTGTCAAGGGTGCCGCGCTCGCTCGAGACAAAGGGAAATAATTTATTTCATTGCCGCCGTCGCTGCTCGTCTGCGAATCTGAATGCGATTCTAAATCCGAATCCACTTCATTTCCTGGTAGACTCTGGCGCAGCTTTTAAAGCGCGATAAAAGCAACAGCCCGCAGCGATGAACCCAACGCAAACACCGCAGCCACCAAAAGACAACAAAAACACAAAAAACCCCTCAATGACCAACACCACCAACACTAAGACCAACTTTAATATCAAGACTAAAACCAACACTAAGCCCACCACAACTTCAATCGACTATCGAGTCTGCAACAATGACGACCACGACGACGTCGAGGATGAGGATGACGATCCAACAACACCTCGAATGACTTCGATTGCGAGTGAACATTTGCATCAGGAAACGATTTGGAAGCCAGCGATGGTTCTTGTTCTTCTTCTTGTGGTTGCTGCTGCTGCTGATGTTGTTGCTCCAAAGATCTAGGCAGTTGTTCTCGTTTGTTGTTGTTTCCATTGTTGTTGTTTCCATGGTTGATTTTGTTGTGGTTGACGTTGTTGTTGTTCTTATTGTTTTTTCCATTGTGGAATTTTTCCAAGAATCGACTCCATCGAAATGTGTTAATTTCAACTCTTGTCTCACTTAATTTAAACGCTTCATGAGATTTCGGCCAACACCTCGCTCTTGGTCGCTCGCTCCTCCTTGTGTTGTTGGCCCTGATCGTCGTCATCTGTGGTCATGCTGCTGGCCCTCGTTTTGGCCTTAGTTCTTTAAGTAGGAAGTTCTTGGCAATGAGCTCCGAAAATCACTCGTCGTTTCATTAAATGCATTTTTCCCTCTCGACTGACGAGAAGTTCTTCTGACTCGGGGTCTTGAAGTACTTCTTCTTCTTGGTGTTGTTGTCTTAACTATAGATGACGGTCGTTTTAGCTGTTGTTGTTATTGTTGCATATAAAAATTGCATATCAAAGAACGTGCATCTGCGCAGTCTAATTTTTGTGTTAGTTTGTTTTCCACCATTAAATGCAGCTTCTCTCGATGGCCTTCTGTTCCCCTCTCCCCATTTCCTTCTGTCGCTTCCTTCCTGGTCTTCTCCACTGTGTCTTGTCTACGGCGACGGCGATTTTGCGACTGGGCTCTGTTAACGCTTGTTACCAGCCAAAATCGCAGCCTTAACAAATGTCCAACTAACGAACTCGGCACAACGTAACCCAACGAAACGTGTTAGATTAGACCACTTCTCTGAAGGTTCATTCCTCGCATTTGTTCTTGCAGTTATAGTGGTGGCCGATAGTCCAGTTGTTGCTACAGTTTTTGTTGTTGTTGGTATTATCGTTTCTGGCATGACTGTTGTGTTTGGCGATTTTGAGCCTCGGAGAACAATGCAATAAATGTTCATTTAAATGGTTCCAAAAGGTGCAATACAAATTCTTATCTTCGCATTTGCTTCTTTGTCTCCTCAGGTTCCTCTCTCTAACCACCTCTGGTCACTCAATCGCCGCGACTTCGAACGGCTCCGGAAACAACTGGGGAAGTAACTGGTCATTGACCAGCAAGAGAAGTTTTCCTTCTAGCTCTTCTTTTCCAATTCTGCGTCTAAAGATTCACACTTTGGGGCGAAAGCAGCAGACAAGGCCGATGGAAAGGTCAAAAGTTGAGGAAAATATTTTCCAAACAAAAAAAGCACTGATTTTAAAAAAATTTAGGAGAGAGATTAATAAAATATAAAAATTATTTATTCAAAGTAAAAATATTGTTATAGTAAAAATCTTTCGGTTATTTTAATTATTTCTAATAATTGTTAAATTATTAATATAAATATAAGTACAAATATTGTGGCATAGTAAATCGATCACTTATTTTGATTTTTTTCCAAAAATAGTTTCTTATCTCAACTCAAATTTTATTGTAAAAAGTCCACATAATTATAATAAATCATGTAAATAAATAATTAACCAAGACTAATTAAGTGTTATAAAGAAAAAATATCTGTTGATGAAAGATCTTAGTGTCAAAATTTCATTACTGACTAATCTTCAGTTAAAATCACCACACAGAGAAGACTTTCCTCCTACTTCTTCAGCATTTCCATTGTGCAATCTCAGTCTTGAGACTATCCCAATGTGCGCCCAACGTAAACCGGGACGACGCCGACGTCCTGGGCACAAAGTAAAACTCTAATTAAGTCGCCCCTTTAGAGCCCATTAACATAGCTTGCGTTTTTCCGTAGCTATTTTTCTTTTTCCTTTTCTCATAACAACATTTGCAAAGGCAATTAACAGTTTATCTGCGTAGAAATTATGTTGCTGGCGCTATTGTTAACGTAAGGCGTAATCTTGATGAGCGGCGACAACGTATTTACGTGGCTAGATAGATAATAATTTTTCCTGCATCAGATCAGATTCCGCTCTTAACTTGATTACAACATAGTGGATAACGAGGAGCCGAATGTAGGAGCGATTACCGAGGAGTGGAAATGAGATAAGAAGTCTGATAAATTAAGGGACTGAGATTCTTGTTTGTTCTGCCTGAGATTAAATCACCTTTAGTTCTCACATTAGAATAATTAAGCTATAACTAAGTTAAGCTCTGAATAGAAGGCAAAATCGTCAGTTTATAAGCAAGCAAAATATTGAATATGACCTGTAGCAGTCGGTGAACTATAATGGATTTCGATAAATTTTTCTTTTGCGAAGCCCACTAATAGTTTTCACTGCCGCCAAAAGGTATGGAAACCAAGGCCGGTGCATGGTTTATGTTCAGGTGCTTTGAAATCACAAATTTCGAAGTTGTTGGGATGGGCGAGATGACCTCAGTTTGTGAACCTTCGTCGAATTAAATGTCTTAATTAACAGCTACACAAGGTTAACTCCTGGCCAGCAACCAGCAAATCTCACCAACATCCACACCAACAATAAAACCAGGAGCGTGAATTGTGTTTGTGTGAGAGGTTCCACTCCCCCTCGAGAGTCTGACAGGAGACAAGACTCAGATGTCAGTTGAGGCCTTTTATAGATAAAAACGGCATTAATGGTCAACAAAACAACAACAAAAATAACTACGACAAGATGCAGTTAATGCTCAAAATCGCATATCGCAATCAGATGCCATATGTGAACCATTGCGCATGCGCCACCAGCCACAGCCTGGCACGGCAGCCGAATTTCCAACAAGCGGAGTTGTTGTAGTTGTTGAGGGAGGCACCAACCGGGTGATGCTTTTGACAGCTTTTGAATTCGGCCTGTGCAACCATCGCCTCCTTCCTCCTGCATGGCATCGCATCGCACATGCGCACTTTGACCATTTAAAGCCGCCTCTGCACTGCGTCGGCCGGCGCTTATCTCGTGGCTATAAATTGCCGATGGTTGGATCGACAAAAAAAGCGATTCGCAAGCCGTTTTGACCAGAGGTCTTGCCATAATTAACACATGATCGCATCGTGTGGGAGGGTGAGAGCGGATGAAATTGCGGAATTTCCACAAGAATCTTCTGCAATCTATTCGATTAAGAAATATTCGCATCCTTATTGAAATTAGTACACATAATTAATGCTGCTTTATTTATTTAATTAGTAGTCTATGATAATAATTTTTAACAATCTCTTTTAATTAACGTTGAAAATATATGCCATTCTTGTATAGTAATTCATTGGCGTTAAGTTGAAGCTTCGCACTCATCCCATCGCGGCCGGAGTTCTTTTGTTTTTATTTCGAAAAATTTCGAAGCATACTTTCAGGCATATGGGAAAAACAAAAATACGAGAAGTCTGAGTGAGATTATTCTTCGAGTGCTGGGAGAGATAATAACTGAGTGATTTTGGATTTCTATAAATAAATATATTTATTATTTATTTATTAATTTAATCTGTTCTTTGTTGTTATTATGTTGTTAAGAATATCGTAATAAACATAAGTATAATACAATAATTTTTTAAGGAGTTCTATGAAATCGGAGAAAATGGGAGAGAAATATTTTTCATGAGAAAAAGAAATTATGGTACTCGATTTTCGTGGTCACCTTCAACGATTTTCGTGGTCACCTTCACCGAGTTCCCAATCGAGACCACGTGGACACAGAAGAAGATGTTAAGTCGTGAGCTCGGTCCATGTCCGACTTTTGTCACACTGTCAATTCACATTTTCACAACTCTATGGAAAATTCTCTCGACCCAGAGGATCGTCTTTTTGGCAACCGTTTCTCGTGTGTTGACCAACCATCGTCATCGAGACCTCTGGGAAATTCATGTCCAAATATTGTCACCGTTCGCATTGTTGTTGGTTGTTGGCAGTGGTTCCGATGTGGTTGTTGTTGTTGTTCTTGTTGTCGTTGAACCGATGACATACGCTCTTTTGTTTTGTCGTAATTTATGGCACATGATTCTCCGTTGTGTGCCCCTCAGTGTTCCACATAATATTCCTACTCAGCATCGTGGCCGACAACGACGACGACGACGTGCGAGTCCATGGTGGATGACAAAAATCGAAATGATTTATGCTTAGGCGACTGGCAGGCACCACGGTCTTCACCTATATTCGCTGCGATGTGCGAAGAAGGACAGACAGACATCCGATTCTATTTGCATGACTCCTCAACCCACATTCTTCGAGCTCAAGTGTTGTCGTTTTCAATATTTGTATTTGTTGGCCATGCGGAAAGTGTGTTAAATTTTATGTCGGACATATTTCTTCTGGTGTTTGTGGCACATATTCAATGAGAAGTACAATATGCAAAAATAAACTCTCTCTCATTACTTTGATGCATAGTTAATCAATAATATAGAAGGTTGTCAAATTAATTACTGTAATTTGGTATGTGAGAAAAAATCATATCAATGAAATCCAACTATTGAGCATCATAGATCAATTACGATTCAACACCTAAAAACTCTTTACACAATAGGCCTAATAAACATTTCCCTAACAACTCTTGTTGGCATTTCTCCCAAGAATCTAATAGTAAGAGAAGCACTCAGTACTCAATGTATCCACTGTAACCACAAGAGCTAAGAGTAACTCCAGCCATGTTAAATGCTGAAGCTCCTCGATATCGATAACTCTCGCATCGTCTGGCGCTCTCTCTTTGCAACAACCGGCAAGAGAGCTAGTAAACGAAAGCTCTATCTTGGAGTCAAATAAAGCTTTTATGTTGCTCCAATGTTACTGCAATGTTAACGCAATGTTAATTGGCCACAGAGACCACTGTTAACAAAGATCTTGACGGAGACGCTGAGGTGGAGGCACCTCAAGAATGTGGGAAGAAAAATGCTGTGAGACATGAAATGAGACACGTGAATAAATAAAGAAATTTACCGATTCCATTTCGAGATCGAATCTTAACTATTACGGTCAATATAAATTAATTACGCAGAGAGGAAATTAACATAGCAAGACGATTAAGACTTTTTCTAGCGTCAACAACAAAAAAAGATCTGCAGCATGTTCCCTGCCACCCAATAGATGTCCAGCGATACCACTCAATGGCCTGACGTTATTATTTGCAAACACCATTAGGAAGCGCAGTCATTTCTATTCCCTGATGACTGTTATGATATCTCCATGCTTTTAGCAACAAAGAAATCTGCACAAGATTATAATATTTAGCGTGATCGTCGATGAGCGCGGCTTCCACGACATCGACATCGGCAGTCACAGATGTTGGCGACTGTTTTTTTATCGAAGGGGACCAGGAACAAGTTTGTCCAGAAGAAGGAGAGATCTGGTTCCCGTTTCTGCCGGCTGTGCGAGTGCGAAATGGGCTTTCTTGCGGTGGTCAAGTGTTTTGCATAGACAAAAAACTATTGTGAAATTAAATTAATTATATAAATAATAACAAATTATTATGAGGAACTTCATCGGGCGCTGATGATGGATGGCGCGCACGTCGAGTGTCAATTAATTGTAGGCCTGAAAAAGCGAGATTGTTTTGCATGGCGCGACATGGGACACCGCTGGTCGACGCTGGTGGACGGCTACCGGAATTCACTGGAAACGAGTTGTAGAACGTGTTCACAATTGCGTTCGATGGGTCCATCAATCGATCGATCGTTGGCCACCGAGCAGCTCAAGGAAGTCGTCCGAAGATAGAATCTCCAGAATGAATCTCAGCCTTAATGGAAGCATAGCAAATGCCTCAGACACGCAGGGGAGGAAGGACTCCGATGCTTTCGAAGGTGGCTTGGACAATTAGCCAACGTCTACACAACCAGTGCGTGGTTGAAGAGAATGAGAGAGAGAGAGAGACAGGTCTATTGGGAGCAATAAATTAGAAAATAATTGTCACTCAACGACAAGCACTTTCATGTCATGTCACTCCGAGCGCTTGGCGAGACAACGCCTTCGACTCACTTCCTTCTCACTCGCCATCCAGCCGCCCGACACAAGCGAGGAGTCGACGAGGGGGCGGGGCGATGGGGCGGAGGACATACAGACCGACGGGGAGACGAATGTGTGCCGCAGGATCTGTGAAATTAAAAGTGAATAAATCAACGCCGCATCCTGGGCAATCGTCGGGCGAGCACAAAACAACGCAAAAACAAAACAAGGTGAAGTAAAACCAAACCAAACGCCTAGACATTATAAGTTATTAATTCACCGGAACATGGTGGGGAACTGAAGACGCATATCCCCGCATGGCCCAAAGGGACACCCAGGGCCATGGTGCGAACCGGCTGAGGTTGGTCGAGCGGTCCATGGGGAGCGATGGGGAGCCGGAGGACGACGTCTCTGTTGAGTGCGAGTTGCTTTTTTCGTAGCTGAAAGCCCATAATTAAGATTCAATTACACGTAATAATTTTTTTCGCCTCGCTCACTCTAAATGTGTGATGACGTGTTGCACACAAGCTCCGTCACTTCGCATCAGGGCAACTGTCTGTCTGTGTGTCTGTCCATCGTCAGAGTGGGGCGGGGAGGAAGGGCGGTTGGAAGGCGTGAAGATCTGCTGCATGCCACGGCAAAGTGGTCCACACACAAAAAAACGCAGACCCAACTGTGGCAATTACAGATGCACAACTGACACAGACTCCAAGACCAAGACCACGACCATGACAACAACACCGAAAGCGAGACCAATAACGATGACGACGACACCTAGACCACAACCGGCAGCCTTGGCCAGGGCAGGGCAGGGCTGGGCTCGCAACAAGGTGGCCAGACGAACGTGGACAGCGATGTTGCGGCTCCTTCATTAGAGCGGACACAGTTCACAGGATTTATTTTGTAATTAACACTAAAAGCGGCTGCGCAGTAGCAGCATCAGCAGCTTCCACATCAACTGGACGCTAATGCAGGGCCGCTTCGGTGGAATATCGCAACTACAATGATGACGACTGCGATGATGATGCATGTCGTGTAAATCCACGGAAAGGACCAAAGCAGTTGCAAAGCCATCGTCCGCGAAACTGATTCCACTCGCCTCGCCCAGCCCTCGGTTGGGCCAGAGACACAAGGACACGGAGACACCTCAAGAGATCAGCCAACGACGATTCAACTCATCCCGTCTCGCCGCGTCGACGACTGTCGGAAGCTGAAGATGCTAATGTGATTTCTTGTTTGCCACATGTTTTCACAGCGCTTTCCTTATCTCTGACTCGTCCTCATCCTCGTCGTCATCCCCGCCGCCGGGCACCGCGAATCGCATTTGCCTCCTTTCCAATTACTTTAATGCATATTAAGAGCCGACGACCGAGGCGGACGAAGAGACCGAGGCAAGTGGTCAAGGCTGCGGTTGGCTCGTGACGGTCAGCGACAGGTTGGGGGGCGAGGAGGGAGGCCGCCTCGCATATCAAGACGGCATTAGAAATATGACAGATGGCGCTCGCAACCGAGCCGAGCGATGCGATGCGAGGTGCACAATTGCGCTGTAAAAGGCCGCGTCGTCGATGGCTTTTTTTGTGGCTGCCGTTGCTGCTGCTGCATCGTGCACATCAGCCACACATTATGACATTTGAATTGCCTCCGCTCGACTCGGCTCGGCGGCCGGTGCGCGTGCGCAACAACGATTGCGGATGCTGCAACTGCCTGCGACTGCAGTTGATGCGCATGCGCTAATGCGAAGAACGAGAACGAAAACACCGACGGACGATTCAAATGCGAGTCGCAGTCCACTTGAACGTTGAAGGCAGAAGAAGCAGGCGGCTTTGAGCGCGATCGCCGTCCGCCGATTTCAAAGGCTTCCGACAACTACGCACACAGGTTGCCCCATGAAATGGAGATGAGGGAGGATTAAGAGGGAGCGATCCTAAATTATTTGCGAACGGTTGTGTGCGCAGAATCTAATTAGAATTGCGCAAGGAATAGATCTCGCCAACAACATTTGCAAATATGGAGGTGATGTGAATGCATCATCAGCATCATCTGCCGGCACGAGGTGGAAAGTGTAGAAGAAGAGAAGAGTGAAATTGCGAAAATACTTTAAATTCGTGAAATGCTTGAAAATCCTCACAGACACTAAAATCTTACGCCGTTCAACACGACTCCAGCGAAGTCCTTCGGCAGAATCCACAAGGTTCTACTGACTCGACTGGAGACTGCGGACTCCCGGCTGGGATGCGGCCGTCATTTGGAAATCAGCATAAAATTTGTAAATAATCGCGTTAGCACGGCTCGAATTAAAACCCAGCCGTACAGCTTCATTTCAACACTCTTGCCGCTTAATTGCTGGAAAATTCTAACTTTCTTCCGATGAGGAGTGGTCCGCCGATGGGACCGGTGGGGCCGGCCGGCTGGGTGTGGACGACCGAAGCGGAGGAAGCTCGTTGGTCGGTTCGTTCAGCTGGGCGCTGGTCGTTTATGGCTTAATAAGCTTTTAGCATTTGCACATTGCTTTAATATGATTTGCATTTAACTCGAAATAACAAATTTCCATTTCGAGCTTGTTGCTTTTGGGCCATGGTTGTTCCACAGTGGCCGACTCGATCGATGCGGCTGCGGTTGGTTCTCTCTCGCCGTCCACATGGCGTTTCCATATTTCCATACAAATCACTGCACTCCAGCGCCCATTGTATTTAAATGACTACAAATTGTAGTTTCGTATTAATAAATTGGTAATTGCTCGGCCATAAGTTAATGTGGTCAGTGGTTGTTGGCTGTTGAATTTATGCCAAACTCCCCCCATCCCCGCCGATCCGCTACTTTGTGTTTGCGGAATGTGTTGACCCACATTCCGTGCGCACTGAATTATGCAACAGGCATTTAAGCTAAATTGCTGCGGCCGAGCCAACCGAGAAGAATGTCGCGGTGGACATTATCATAACCACCCGAACCACGATTGAGGACGCTGCTGCATGGGGTCATCGTGCGAGGTGACTATTCCAGAGTTGATGAATTCACGGCTATCAAATCGAAATAGCCAGCATTCGTCTCCATGAGCCAAGGGAACACACTCAACTAAAGTCGACCTCACATCGTGCAACCTCTGGTGTGGATTCCCAAATAAATCATCTCTCGCAGACGGCAGGAATCATCACTTGGTAACGGAGACGCTGGCCATCGACACCCGCACCCGGGGTGCCTGGCGAAAAGTGCGAAATGCGGAAATAATGTTCGCCGATTGCGCGGGGAAATTTGTCAACTGACGTAAGACGAGATAAGGCCCCCCACTGACCCCTAGTCGCCACGTCGTAATGGCATCGTGGAAGTGAAATATTGGAGTTGTCAATTGCTCGCATGTAGATCTCAGTGGGTTCGGGGATTTATGACAAATGCGATTGCGATTTGTTCGTTTGAACACAGTTGGAGCTCGACATGGACGTGGACAATTCACGTGTAGGAGAAGGAGACGATTGCAAAGAGCAGGGAGCAGGAGTCCCAAAGAATGAATAGAAAGAAGTTAGATATCTACGACTGAGGACGAGGAAAATGAATTATGAAAGTTTAATTAAAACTTCAACTCACCCTGGGATTTCGATCAATGCTCTGATCCGCTGCTCCGCTCCGGTCCATCGATGCACGATCGTTGCCAGTTGCCATTCCTCATCCGCATCAGCGGTGATATTCAGGCGGCCCATGGCGAACCGACCGCCACGAGGCATGTGTTGCATGCTCGGCAGCATTCCGTTCGGCGCAATGTGTATTAAACATATCCTGCAATTTAATCAATTAAAACGCACATCACTCCGCGCTCGCAATCGAGCTGGGGAGGCGACGGCTCACATGATGGGGGCCGGCGAAACGAGAGTCGTCGAGCGGCTGGGTCCACGGCGAACAAATGGAGACGAATAACTTCCGTGTCGCACACTCCCCGCCATCTCTTGGTCTAGACTTCGAGCACCGAACAAGTTTCAATTGTGATTGCGTTCCTGGACCAGGTCCAGGACCACAACTGAGACCTGGTCCGAGGTAATGAAGAATTCCATTTCGCTGATTGCGGGGTCAGACGACCTCCGGCGCGTCACCATCGCGTGTGCGGCTGTGGCCTCCTCCACCCACAAAGCGAACGCATCCACCCTCGGGAGGCGGATGTGCGGGAGTCTCTGGCATCGAGGGTGTTGGGGATCGGTCGAGGCCAGAATCGACAGGTTGCAGCAACGCCCTAAAGAGTGGTCGAACTCATTGCTGGTGGACAAACAAACAGACAGACCGACGGACAGACATACAGACAGACAGACAGATGGATAGACTGATCGTGTCCAGTGACGGAAATCGCAAGGGAGAAAGTTCTCGCTTGCCACGACTTTCTGTTCTTCACACGAATCACGAAACACTTTTCACACATTATTCGTTCTCTACTAACTTTCCGAACGATCTTCACAAATTTTCCACCACTTTTCACTTGTTTTCAATATGTTTTTATTTTCACCAATTCTTTCCGGCACTCTGACGTGTTTCCGCAATTATGAGAATTTTCGCGACTCGTTAGGAAACGAGTTTGAACACGAATTGTAACGAGTGCATCAGCAGATATCTCTTTCTCGCTCATCGTGAGGCCCTTCGATGGATGTTATGATGAAAATTCGTAAGACTTCGTAAGAAAGAGGTCGATGCAAATGATTGATGTTAGTTGGAAAGAGATGTAGTGCGATTGCATTGTATTTTATTTTCTTGACTTTCGGAAATCGAAGTGTTTGTTTGCATTTTTTGCGTAATTTTATAGAATTTGTTAAAATACAGTGTACAAAAATGTTAGTGAGTGACGATTAAATTAGTACAGGAATTAGAATAAAATATATGGTGAGTGCTTCTGTTATTTCTTGTAACTGCTTCCATGTTATCGTTTATTTAAATATTTTATTTGAAAAGCAAACCTCAATTAATTTTAATTGCTGAAAATCGAAAGTACTCGATTGATCTTTCCGATTGGAAAAATCGCTCTCCCTACACCTGGCTCGTAGGTCGTTAAAAAACCTCAGAGGTCGTAAAAACATTCCTTCATTAAAAACAAATAAAATATAAAAAAACTACTGCAAGAAACTTCAGCAACAGCGCCAACAGCGGAAGCGGCGGCTGAGGGAAGAACTATGAAGTCATCGACGTCTCGCATGCCCGATGAGTGAGTGAGTCGAGTGATTGGGTTCGAAAGGGGGAGGGGGGCTGATGCGGGGGTACTTTCATTTGATTTTAATTTTATTGAACTACATGCGAGGCTGGACGCGCGGCGGTTCCATAAAAAGTGAAGTCGAAAACGAAGTCAAGTGTGCGGAGGCACGCGTGGCCTTCCTCTGACGATTCCAAAGCCCCTCACTTCCCTTCACCACCTCAACTCAATTGTCGCTTCACCTGCTTCTGACATGACCAAGAAACACCAAGCACTCCAACAAACACCAAAAAACACCAACAACCTACAGCAACAAAGCCACTCGCACGCGTGCAACTCAATCGAGTGGAGCCACCTCAGTCGGTCGGTGTTTCTGCCCTCTGCCCCCTCACCCCTGCCTGCTTCACGGAGCTTTTGAAGATTCAAATCTGCCACGACGCAGCACGGCGAGAGCTTCCTGGAGCAACCTCCAGCAGCCTCCTGTTGAGTGGCGACCATCAACTAAGTATGATGGTGGCATCGCATGTTGCGGCAGGTGGACGACGACGACGACGATGCATCGACTTCGTCTTCATCTACGACTGGGCTCTGGAATGGAACCCACTAGGAGAACCCCATGGATGTGAGAGGGCACGGGATGGTGGCGGCTGATGCTGCTCAGCGGACACCTTAGCAGCGCAACTTCATAAATATTGTGCAAATTTTGAGAGAAATGAAAACGTTAACGTCGACTGAGGGACCTCTTTGGCCTCTGAAGAGGTGGAGGGAGAGGGGCTCGGACTTTTGAGGTGGAAGGAGTGGGTTTCGGAGCTGGAGGGATCGGGGATCGGAGTTGGAGGGATCGGGACTTCGGATAAGTGATTCTATTGATAGTTGAGCTCGATTTCCGTGTGGCTCCGGCGACTCCATCGTGCGGAATGCGATCGCACGGTGGCGGAAACCATTTGGCTCTCAGTTTCCTCATCCTCCATCTGGTTCTGGCACTTCTTCTTGGCTCAAAGTCGTGGGCTGAACCTCCACACAGTACAACGTAGGATTCGGCCTGAACCTCAACAAGGCAAACAACTGTTGACTGCTCCGCTCGACCTCCCTCCATCCCCACAGCCTTCGGTTCAACGACTCCTTTCGGTTTCCATCGCCTCGATATGCATCGGCCACAACTTCGAGTAGGAAAAGGAAATGATTCCGAGAATCGGTTGCCATGCGAGGTGAACGAGGTACGATGTGCGGTGCCTCAGAGATCGACACTTTATATTTACTCAACCAACCGTTGCTCCGACAAGCAGTTAGATCGGCCAAGAGATGTCCGTCCGTCCGGCTGTCCGCCTCGTGGCCAGAAGCGTATCGTGGCTTGAGGGCGAGGCGATTTGCATAAATTCCTGCAGCCAATTTACACCTGAGGACGTGCCGATGTGCTGTGCAGACGGCCCCCGTTGGTCGATCTCTTCGACCCACGCCACCTCGACCTCGGGAGCAAGAAGGGGGCGGACGTCCATCAGGCGAATATGAGGCCGGCCGGGGTCGAAAACAAGAGTCGCTTCTTACTTTCCGGCGCGGCGGACGACAATTAAAGGAAGCCTCAGCAATCGTTGCTTGTTGCTGGCTATCGTAGACTCCGATGCCTTAACACACCATCGATTCGAAGGAGTAACAGGCAGACAGACAGATGGACAAATGGACAGACAGAGAGATGGACAGACAGACGAACAGATAGAGAGACAGACAAACAGATAGACAGTCATATAGAGGGACAGACAGACAAACAGATAGACAATCATATGGAGGGACAGACCAACATTCAGACATCCGAAGAAGCCACGAACATCGAGGATCGGACATCGGCGAACAGGTTGCGGCTGTCATCGCACTCGTTCACCATTCGCGCAATTTCACATTTTAACTGTTGCAACATATGAACCGTGTGTAGTAACGACAGCCGCTGCCCCCGCCGCCACAGCCATCGACGCCACCGTCGTCGCGTTGCCAACGGCAAAGTCAAGCGTTTTCATCATCCCGGAAGCGCATAAGTAGCCATCATGTAAAATGAAAATTGGCATTTGGCAGTGGCATCGAATGCTGCAACGGGACAGCCGAAGCCGCTTCACCAACAGCCATCCACCAGCAACAACATCTACTAGCAACAACAATGGCAGCAATAGCAACAGATTGGCATTTTGAATGAATCGCGCGATCGAATGTTTGAATGAATCGAAGGAATCGCTTCGGCCGCTGTCAGCGATTGCCGGTGACGGCGGTGATTAGGAATCGACCCCTTCCCCTACTCCTGCGTCGGCATCGCCTTGGCCACATCAACCACGAGTCATCGCCTCCGCTGGAATATGACGGACGACTCCCTCCGTCTCCTCCCCCCGAATGACTTGGTTGAAATGCTGCACTCACTCTAATCCACGAGTCAGTTTCGATCACATCGAATTGTGGCTTTTATGGGATTTCAATTAAAAGCGATTTAATGATTCGCACAATAAGAACTCCATTCAAAAGTAAAGCATTCCTTGGTTCTTCGTGTTGGCTTCAGAGTGGTCGAGGGTCGATTTATCAGTTGGTAAATTACGACTTAACACCTTCGTTTAATGATTATTGCACTTGGCACTTGGCTCCACTCCACTCTCGGCGCGATTATCGTTGCAATTGGCATCACTGCGAGCGACTTTATTGTTGTTGATGCGAAATGTTTCCGGCTATCGACAACCACAATAGATACCAACAACAAAATGAACAATACAAACGCCAACACCAACAACATATCAATAATAATTGTCTTGTGATAGCGACAAATGTGTGAACGACGTTATTGTGCGAGGGAAATAAAACAATTGGTAAACATCGGGTACCTATCAAGCTTTCTAAATCTGCTACTGCACTGCGCAAAATCAGCTTCCGTTTGTCCTTCCGCCAACTGCGCTCACTTTAATTGCCTCCATTAAACTTCAAGAGCCTCATTTCAATTACATCTCCTTAAATTCAATTCGATTTTACTTCGATTTGATAGCATTCGGGCATTTATTTCTCTATGATTTCCACTTGATTTTAGTGCATTCGCAAACTATATATTTATTTATAGTGTTAACGGTTTTATGAACATTTAATTTAATTCCCACTCATTATCAAATTTTTTTTAAAGGAGTTCTAATCTAAACGAGTCAGTTGTCTAAACTTCTACTCTACATTCCTTTTTTTTATCTCCAGCCCAGTTTTCATTTTAATTTTCTACCTCATTTAATCCAATCCATTTCAGACTTTTGCAGTAATCATCCTTTTTAATCTGAGCTAAAGTCTTTTATTTCGATTTATTTTAATCACCAGCAATAAAGGTTTTCCATTTGAGAATATCAACTTTTCGGAGATAAATGTCGAATAATTAAGCACTAATTTTAAGATATTTGGAGAACTATTTTACATACTGCTGTTTTTTCAATTACTTATTTTTCATTTATATCTCACATATTTTATGTCCGCAATTCATTTCCTTTAATGCATTTTTCTCTGAGTGCAATAATGAGATCAATTAAACATATTTTCAAAAGAGTTTGAATCTCCCAATTCAAAAAAAAAAGAAATATAAAAAAATATATAAAAAATAAATAAAAAAGATACGTAAATAAAAATTTGTAGTAACTTCTCATTTGATAAATTAGTTAAAATCGATATATTATTTTTTTAAATTAAAAAAGTATATACATATATAAAAATACGATTTTTCATTTTGATCATTTTATTTTTGTTTTTAATTTTTAACACATGTGCATGTATGTAGACCGTTTCCTAATTTCCTTTTGATTTCCATTTCACTTCCATTTCCATCTCATTTGCACTTCCCCCACATTTAAACAACGAGTGCCCGTCTGTCTGTCTGCCTGTCTATCTGCCTGTCTCTGGCTGTCTTTCCGTTGTTCGTGCGCTCTTCCGTCCTGCTGGCGTTGCCGCCGTTTGATTTCTATTTCATTGCGATTAATGTTAATTTCACTTGAGCGCAGTTCTGTTGATCTGTGCGCGTTTCCTTTTATTTCCATTCCATTTCATGGACAACAGCAGGCAGCTGAGTACCGTTATATCCCTAAATCATTTCCTCAACATCTGGAACCCTTCCTTGCTCGAAATCCCCCGCCTCTCCGCCACACCCCCTCGTCCGATGCACCCGAGGTAACTTTCCCATAAATTATGCAACACTTTTTTTTTGCTCTTCGCCTTTGTTTTCCTCTGCAAACGCATCTCATATCTTCATCAGAGAACTTTCCCACTCCGACAACAAGAACAACAACAACGACAACAACTTTAGTTACAGGAACAAGAACAATAACTCAAGGTACACAAACACCAACAACACGAACAAAGTGAAGGCTTCCGCGTCCGGCGGTAATTCCGGTCGAACACCGTTGTTTGTTAACAAATTGTTGTTGTACATACTGTTGTTGTCAGCCTCCCCTGGGACCGAGTGAAATGAAACATTGATTTCAAGTTCTTCGGAAAGAAAGAAAGAAAGCCCAATGCAAACCATTGGTCGATTACAGTGGATTCCGTGGAGAAAAATTGGCATCATTAATAGACATCGCCCGGCGACACGGAAAAGGCGTAGCGACGTTGCATCCTTCAGTTTACACTTCGATCGACCGCGCCCGATTCCAACCGATTCCATCCAGGCATTCAGGCGGCGTCCCTCGATATTACGTCATCTGGCATCAGCGATCTCGTGAGGAACAGCTGGAGCAACGTGCGAATCCTCCGCAGAGCCAGCGATTGATCGAGGGACGAGTTGAAGCTCACAGGGACAGACGAAGGCGGACGGATGGCTTGTTGGATAGATGGATGGTCGGCCTGTGGAATCGACGGATGGTCAGTGGAGTGGACGAAGACATGGACAGATAGACGGACGAACATTCGGACGGATGGATGCACGCCAGCCAACACCTTGGCTGAGAAATAATCACGCCGGTGATTACGATTAGATATGGTGCAGCATTCTAAATTTCATTTTAAATAGATATTAGTACGAAATGGAAAATTAGTCATTTTTCATTTCATACCGACTGGAATCCGCGGCACGAAGCAGCGAACTGAACTGGAGTGAATTCGGCGAAGGGCCGAGAGTCGGGTGCCGTGAAGCGCACGCATGCGCATTCACTGAATGGGCTGCATCTAATTCAAATCAATTTAGGCTTCCTTCGCATTTCGTGTCCGTTCGGTCAGAAGTTTTCCGCGAGCCATAAAACCACAGCCACGATCCGAGGAACACCAAGGAGCCGTGGATCATTGGGCGTCGTCGCTGGTCGCTGGTATTTGGTGTTTGGAAACGACCGGCTCGAATGGCTAAGTAATATATTGTATGTGCCTGGAAGCGACTACCGGACAGCAGACCGTGGCGAGCTCGAAGTTCCCTTTGACCATGAACAACGACGGCGGTAGGACGGCGAAAAGCAAAAGCGATGACGAAAGGCGACAACGAAGGGATCCCTGGGAGGCAGAAGACGACGACTGAAAAACCACCAACTCCAGCACTTCTTGTGATCGAGAAGTGTTTTCCCCTGACATCTCTCGAAATAATGAATTGCCGATTGAATTCAAAATGTTATATGATGCTTCATAATCGCAATCAGAGTTCTGGTTTGGTCGACAGCTCGGTATTTATGATCTCTCGTCCTTGTTCGGGCGAGGATTCGATTGCCAAAGCCATTTGCATAAAACACCGTTGACAAACGATGGCAGGGCCCAGTGGAAGCAGGTGGAATCCACAAGAATCATAGAATCTGGACCAAGGAAGGAAGAGAACTCGAATGTCTCTTGCATCGAACCAGCTGAAGCTCAGAGAGACCGAAGTCACCCATGTCCGTAGACTTCGCATTCGCAGTCCTCTATGGACTCAGGTGGCGTGAGTCAAATGGAGAAAACGAAATTGAATAACTGTGAGTGTGCTTCACACACAAACACACACTCACTCACTCACTCATTCACACTAACACCTGCATGGGTGAGTTAGTGAGTGAGTTGTGCGGTGGCAGCGCGGCCCACAGGGCAAATAGAGTTGCACTTTCACGTCATTAACATTAATTTGCCGATGTTGCTGTCGAGCGTCGAACGTCGGACGTTGGAGTCAAACGTCGGAATCGGCGTCGAACGTTAGACTCGTCGTCTACGTTGTCGTCATCGTCTTCTTCGTTGTCGTCATCGTCTTCTTCGTTGTCGTCATCGTCTTCCTCGTTGTCGTCGTCGTCCAAGTCGTTCACGTTGTCTGCCCTTCGCCTCCCTCCCTTCCAACGACCAGCATGCGATGGCGAGTGTTGGATGCTCGCTGCCAAAGGAAGCGGCGTAATTTGCGCAGGCGTGTAGATGTCGCTGTGTTGCTGCTCTTGTTCTTCTCCTTCTTATCGTTCATGTTCATGTGGTTCTCGTTGTGGTTGTTGCTCTTTTTGTTCTCGTTGTTGTTATTGTTGTTCTTAGTGATATTGTTGTTCTCCTTATTGTTGCTGTTGTTAGTTTTCCTCTGGCCAATGTTGCTGTTACGCCGTGTTCGCTCGCATCTCAGCGGCAATTAGTTGGCCCCCGAACAGAGGCGGGTCTGGGGGCCGAGTTGGAGGCTGTCGATGACACTCGAGAAGCCCCACCAGTTGTGCAGAGGAAATGGCGACTGAGTAAAATAAACAAATAATTGCCCATTGGTTGCTCGCGTTCCGATGCAGCTGCTTCTGCTGCTGCTCCTTCTATTTAATTGTTGTTAATGGCTTGCATGTTGTTGGCAATTAATTGTGCTATTTGAATTATGGTCCCTCAGTGTGTGAGCCTTCGCCTCGAGAGGAGGGGGACGGGGACGAGGTGGTTCTCGATTTCACAGGCGCCTCCGTGACAGCCCTAACGGTTCTTCGGCCGCCCCCTGATGAGAGCTTCTCGCCAGTTGATCAGGGCTTCTCGCCACGGCAGGGCTCTCATTAGGGCTTTAATAGGACTCCTCTGGAGAGTCGTCAGGCTTCGGGAGTGAGAGAAGAATCCTCTTATCGCCAGATCAGTTCCAGTAGCCGTATCATTTCTCATCATTAGCTGAGGCCACTCGGATATTCTCTCAACCTCTTCCTCACCATCGCTCGTCCCTTCAACGTTCTTATTCACTCTTCCTTCCTCATTCATCTTCTCGCTCCCATATCTTCCTCGCCCTTCCTCACACTTCCTCTCCTTTCCTCATTCTTCATAACCCTTCCTCATCCTTCCTTTTCCTCTTCGTCCACCTGGCTTCGACTTCCACCCCGACTCCGTTTTAGATTCCGATTTCGATTTTTCTGATCCCGACGCCAAATAATGTTATTAAAAGGCAATTAATTTTTAATCATATCACAAAATATTTCATTCACTCCGCTTCGATGCCCGATCGTAGCGGTCGCCGGTTGGAGCTCGTTAGTTCGAGTCGACTTCTGGCCCACGGAGGCCGGTCGGATTGGAGCGAGTGAACCTGCATCCTGCCGGGTTTTGCCTTCTTCTCCTCCACATCTTCCTCCACCTCTTCCTTCATATCTTCCTCCACCTCTTTCTTCACATCCTCCTCCATCTCTTCCTTCATCCATTCCCGTCGTCGTAAATTGCCGAGGCGGCGTCGGAAACCGTATCTGGACGCAATTGTGGCTGGACCATCTGTCCGTCGGTTCGTCTATTCGTCCGTCGGTTCGTCTATCTGTCCGTCCATCGGTTCGTCTGTCCGTCGATCTTTCGATCCACACTCTGGCATTTGGTGGCGCGTAATTTGAAGTCAAACAGATCTTCGCTTCGATCTGCTGCCCAACGTCTGTCCGTCCGTCCATCGGTCCAGCCTTTGGTCCATCGTTCGAAGCCTCGTTCGCGTTGCCACAGCGGGCTCTCGGAATTAATTGAATGGCATTTGTTTGTTCAGCGCTAACGCGATATCGATGCAATGTTCTTGACGCTGCCCCGCTCCTTCGTCGCTGCTCTGCTACAGTCGGCTAATCAGCTCCGCAGACGGCAGGCGAAGGAAATATTGGTTGTCAGCACTTGGACCCTCTTGGACTTGGACCGGGCTGCACTCCACACATCACAGGGAAGGTTTTGGGATCTCATTAGAGAAAAGGGTGAAGGGACAAATTATCACTTGATTTCGAAAAAAATTTAAAATGATATCGCGCTGAACATCTGCAAAGATTTGTCAGCTTTTGGCAAATCATTTTTAATTTTATCCCAAATTAAGCTCTACACTCAAGGAACTTCGACCGTTTGAAGCCCTTTTCCTCCATATCTTTTGATTTCTCTTTTCATCTTTCCATCTATTTCGATTCCTTTTCTTGATTCCTCTTGCCGTTGTCTCTCTGTCTGTCGCTGTCGTTGTTTCCTTCGACATTGTTGTTGTTGCTTTTGTTGCGTTCCTCCTGCAGGTGCAAATGCCAGGTTGTGATCGTAAATTCAGCGAGCCACGATGAGGAATTCAAGAAGCGCCAACTTCAGCACCCCACCAGCATCGCCCCAAGAGACCAACAAGAGTCTTCCTGATTTTGTGGTCGAGTGCGAGCGTTCAACACGTGCGCGCACCTCGAAGCCCTGGATTCATGTGGTCTCTCATGTGAATTATATTGATACAGCAATCGCTGTTCGCGATAACAATCGATGGGCAATTTTCAACGCGGATAAGTTATGTTTATGATGCGACCGGGTCTGGCAATTGCTTAATTCCGGAAGAACTTCGCCACAACCTCATGGTCATGGACTTCGATCTTGATATTGATCTTGATCTCGATCTCGGTTACGAGACAGAGGGTTATTGGAAGGTGTCAACGTTTTGTTTGCGATTAAAGTTATTGAAATGTCGATTGGCGATGATTGCGACGAGGACGAGATATCGCTCAGGGTATCGTGGATGGACCTTCGGAAGGATAGGAGTTGGTCCAATGAGAGCAGAAAAAATTCCATTGAGAGAAGAAAATTTCCATTGAAGGTAGAAAAATTCCAAATGAGAGCAGAAAAATTGAAAATGAGAAAAATTCCAAATGAGATCAGAAAAATTCCCATCAACAAGAACAACAACCAGGCCTGGACCCACGTCGATCGCGATCGGCTGGCGATCGCTTCTGTGCTGCCGTTTTCTCATTATGATTGATATTGCAATTAAGCAGCGCATTAAAAGCATCCATTCCACTTAACCGACTGCATGTACTAAAGCTGTCGTCCACATCATATCATTCTTCCTGGTCTCTCCTCTTCCACCACCTCTCGGTTTCATCCAACAAGATCGTTTTGCCATCCATCAGGCGATTATTAGAAGTTAGCTGCGTGTCGACCGGGTGCTGGTAGATGATGGATAGCTTTTCATAATCGAAGCCACTGATTGACACCACGGCTGACAGATTGAGGCACGGAAGGCTATTCAAGCCGCACAATGGATTCGAGCCATCGGCCTCACCGTGGCAACAGCCGTCAAATTCTTCATGACTATCAGCTTCACCATAGGAATTGCCGTCAACTTCGTCATCGTCATCGACATCGCCATCAACTTCGTCATCGCCATCAACATCGTCATCACCATTGTCATCGTCATCACCTTCTTCATCGACAGTGAGTAATTAGGTTCAACGAGGGGCCAAACCACTCAGGGGCTAAGTGAAAAGTGAAAATCGCGACTAACTGGATTCGAACCGAGAAGATCGAGGGACTCACAAGTAGCGGAAGGGGGTTTGGATAGGTGGAGAAAAAGTACCGCTGGGTGGTTGGCCCGCGGGAGATTCCAATTTAATCAATGAATGCCGCTAATTAATCATCCCATGAGCGACGTCGGCTCCTCGGAAGTGTCGCGTCGGCCTCACGCCCAGTTGTTCGAAAGCCATTGCTTGGGGTTCCCATGAACAAACGACGACCTCCCTTTCTTTCCGTCTTTCTTGCTCCTCGTTCTACGCCTCGGCCACCTCGTGGAACCGTAAATTGGAGCCCAACGCCATAATTTATATGGCAAGGGGAAGCCCTTCGTCTGTCCATCCCACCTCGAGCGGATCGGGGGGCGTAACGTTCATTATTCAAATGCTCAAACGGCGGTGGCGGCAGCACCCAACGAGCCAGCCAACAACACTATGAACAACAACAACAGGAGTAACAACAACAACAAAAACAATGGACTCACTTAACTCTTTCCGGAGAGACGAGCGAATGATTCTTTTAGTTGTTCCTCTTATTGTTGTTGTACTTCTTGTTGTTATTGTTGCTGATTTCTGAATGGCAGAAGAATGGCGAGATTTTCCCCAAGCGATAGATCGCAATACTCTTGCGGTGCGAACCGGGCCCCCGGGCAACGGTGCAGCAAAAACAATTGAAGATCATGTTCATTGCACACGTAACGTCAACAACAACAACAAAAACAATATCAACGACTCCTTCGTCCGAACGAGCCAACGAAAGGAACAGCTGATTTGCTCACCACCGACATCGTCATCATCATCGTAGTCGTCGTCGTCATCGTCATCCAAAGAGTTCCATGAACTCGACCGATGGTTGCACTTGTTCTGCTTGTTGTTGTTCTTGTCTACTGTTGCTGACTGATTGTTGTTGTTGGCAACGATGCCGGTTGTTGGTCCCTGTTGGCGATTGTTCTTAGTTCACTTGTTGTTTCTCTTGCTGTTGTTGTTGTTGTTGGTGGTGGTGGTGGCGTGTCCATATCGAGTGCATTTCATGCTGATAATTATTTGACGCGTAATTGTTTGAGAGCTCATCAGCTTCGGCCAAAGAAACCCTTTCCCCCCTATCTCCCCTCACCCCTCCTCGCCCACCCTATTCTCGTCATATCTCATCATAAAATCTGCTCTTAGAATCAGATTAGGATTAGGTCTGTCGTTGCCTGTGTCGTCGTATCTTAATTTGAGCTACGTGCTCATGCGAAAACTATTTGTTTGTTTTCCCTTCAACTCGTCACATCTCTCCCTCTCTTTCACTCTCTCCGCTCTGCTCTCTCTTTCTCTGTTTAAATCTGCGATAACGATCGGCCCAACGATCGCGAGGAATCCCATTAGGTCCAGAGGACATGTGAAATTTCAAAGATATCTCATGTTCTCTTGGTTGCTGTTGTTAGTTTGGTTGTTGTTGCTATTGTGGTTGTTGTTGTTAGTGTGTTTGCTGTTGCTGATAGTGTGTTTGTTTTTGTTGTTTCTATTGTTATTGTTGTTGTTACCGCCGCTGCCTTCCTGGAATGCAAATAATTGAGGCGGCACGTATTTATTATTTAATATGAATATTAGTGGCAGCCGGGAAGCTTCCGTCGACCCACCGGCGGCAATTATTCGCCATGTGTCATCACGACGTCGCTACAGCCATGTCGTCATGAGTCACTTGTCGTCATCGCTGCCTTGTCGTCACGGTCGTCTTATATGCCGCTTTGTCGTCATGGACGTCACGTCATCCCCGCCTTTTGCGTTCGGCATCAATACCATTAGAGTAATTGTGAGTAATGTTAAATTACTGGGTTGCAGATGGCATCGCATCGGGCTCATTAGAGTATAAAATAATCCTGTTTAGTTTACGATACACCATAGGACAAGGCAGATGACCAGACCATGGGAATTACTCCATTGCTCCAACTGCGATAGAAACACGTACCACGATGGGCCGATGTCCGATGGCCACGTTGAGGGCACGATCTGCCGTTGCATCTGTGGAGCCTGGAATTGAGCTCAATTACTCCACGTTCAATTACAAGTAAACATTACCTTCGCATGACAGATCTTAATTACTATCATGCATGGCCTTGCTCATCATTCTAGCCGCCGACCTCATCATCGTCATTGTGATGCTCTTCCTCGACCTCATCATCATCTTCATCGACCTTATGATCGTCTTCTTCTTTGTCTTCCTCGAAGTCTCCGACCATCATCATTTACCTCATGCCTATCCTCGACATCACTGTCTTTGTCATGATCTTCCTCGACCATCATCTTCCTCATGGCCTCCCTCGACCCCGTCCCGTCAAGGTCTCGACTGACAAGCGGAGAACCTTCTTCTTTGTAATTGAGAAGCTTCCGTCAAGGGCATGGCCAACTCTCAGCTAATCTCATTCGACCTTCTTGGAGTAGGCTCCCCTCACCAAACCACACTACAGCCCTCTGTCGACCTCATTTGCTCTCAATTTTTCTCACTCCATTAATGTGCCACTCCATGATTCCACATCGTCCATCAGTTACTTCCAATTACCGAGAATTTTGCATTCATTCACCTGAATCCCTCGCCACCGGATCTCTTAAACTCCTCTCTTCTGCTTCCTCCTCTAGTTTTCTCCCTTTGTCGAGCATGCGAATTTTAATTTCGTTTCAACAAAACGATCGTTTACACTTCATTCGTGTCCGACTATAATTATGAACACATACACACACACACACCCATATGCAGAGCCGTCGGAGATCTTGGTTTGAGTAGGCGAGGGGTATGAAGGGAGGACAAGCCCCAACACCAGAGTCCGAGCCATAATTTATGCTAATGGAACGCCGAGATTTCGTGCACTGGAGCTAATGAATTCCACAGGTGTTTGAGGGTAAAGAAGGGAACAGAAGGGAAGACGAGAAAAGGGAAGAGAAACCAGAGAAAGGCGAGAGAAAAATGTGGAAAAATACTGAAAAATAAGGAAAAAGTTTCGGCAACGAGAGGCCAGGTGGGAGTCGCCTTCGATTCTGTTCACACGGTGACATTCGAAAACCTTCTCGATCACCTCGTTTTAGATTCTGCGTCAGTTGCAATTAAAATTTGGAATTGATCGCGAACAATCGCAAAGTCATTAGAGCCAGAATCCCATTCGAGCTTTAGGTTAAACCACGGCCTCCAATACAGCTCAGGTCGGCCACAGTCGCCTTCAGAGAGTCGAGTAGAATTTTGTCTGCTGTCGACGACAATTAGCCAACGATTGTCGGAGCCTCGGCATCGCACGCGGCTGCCGACATGGCCAAGTGCGCGACATGCGATGTGTCACGTCTCGGCCAAAATCGGCATTTCAATTCCTTAACTCGGCGAGCGCATTCCCTCAAGTTCTTCTCCTCCAGTTCAAGTTCTTCTCCACCAGTCCAACTTCTTCTCCTCCAGCTTAAGTTCTTCTCCACCGATCCACTCCTGTCCACATTGGAATGGGTGCTGTAATTAGCGGCCAGCAGTCGATGAGGACTTCGTCGGACACGTCCTTCGGCCCCCCTGACACACGGTGTGGAACGTGCACACATTTGTGTAACATGAGTGGATAAAAATACATGTTGCTCTGGAGATCCCCTTCTCACTATTCCCGTTCTCTTCACTCCACCTCCCCGTCTTCCTTCCATATCTCTCTTCACCCTCTCTCATCTCTTTCTTCACCCTCTTCCTACCCTCTCTCTTCTATCTCTCTCTCTCTCTCTCTCTCTCTCTCTCTCTCGATCATTGCAATCTGCGGCATTCGAAGGATTCCCTGAAGGTCGTTTGGCGTTCTTGTGGTTGTTTGTGGTATTTCGCTATGTGTTGATCGTGTTGTTGTTGTTGTTGTCATTATTGTCGTTGTTGTTGTCATTATTATCGTTGTTGTTGTCATTATTGTCATTGTTTTTATTATTGTGGTTTTTCGTTATTGTTGCTCTTGTTGTTTTTATTGTTATTGCTCTTGGTGTTTTTTCATAATTAATGTTGTTGTTGCTTCTGCTTCGTTTCCCATATTGAGCCCATATTGTTATTGTTGTGGTTCGTGCGCTTATTTGTTTGTTTGTTTATAATGAAACCTCATCTCAGCGTTTGCCATGTCTTCGAATACGCCTCGGCATCTGATCGCCATGTAGCATAATTTTTTGACATTGTCCTCCTCTTCTGATCTCACGATCACGATCGATGGGATTAGTGCTGGATTCAGTGATGGAAGAACTTTGGAAGCTCACGGAGGTGTTGCTGAATGGACGATGGTCTCCGCAATACCATTTAATGACCCTGACCATCGCCATCGATGACCACAAATCAGTGCATTTTACGAGCGGCCTCCGGAAGCGAACCGGTCAGAGGATGAAAAATGAAAGAGTCGCCCCCGGACTCCTTTGATTCGCGACGAACCCGTAAATTGAGCCATTTGCAATCGAGTCCGCCCTCTCTCTCGCTCTATCTGAACCACTTTGGATCGCCCTGTCCAAGGGGCCATTAAGTATCACGGCCGTTAATGCGACATCTCTCGCTAAATGCGGTATCGCTTACCTACATATCTTAATTCGCTCTTAATACCGACCGAGCGGCGTCAGCCTGGGTTTGTTCAAGCGACACCGTCTTTCCATCTGTCTGTCCGTCCATCTGTCTGTCCACGGGCGAGACATTGGCGACGCGACGGTATCTGTTCTATTTCGAGCATTGTATAAATATCTGTTAATTCAAGGAAAAACCACAAAAGTCTGAAGAAACATCAGGAGACTGGAGGCTGGAGGCGACAGGACGAGGTTGAGTTTAAAAATAGTCGCTCTCGGTTTGTGTGCCAGGGAGTGCGTGTGGATTATCGTTTGATGACAGGAATTTTAATGGCTTTTGACATGTACGCCCTTGTATGCGGTCAGAATCAAACAACAACAACGAGTCCAGACTCGGAAGCAATAACAACAAGAATCTGCAGAAACCACAAAAAGAATGCAATCGAACCGAACAAGCATCATCGAATTTAAATCAAGTTAAAACTTACATTTTATAGATTTCCACCCGTCGACCAGGCGCTGATCTTATCTGGTGTCTGATGAAGAAACTTCGTCGTCGTCTTCGTCATTGTCTTCGCCATCGTCTTCGTCATCGTTGTCGTCATCATCGTCATCGTCATCGTCGCGAAATCAAAGGCAAAAGACCCAAAGCGCTGTCCTTTTATGGCGCCCCACTCGAACAATTCGATCGCGATCCTTATGGACGTTGATGGCTCTGTTGGCAGGGAATGCGTTAATTACGACGTGTCCGATCCGTCTGCGTCGTCCCGTTGATCAGTCCAAGTCCCAGGGGACGACGAGGTCGGTCATGGCGAGAACGATCGCCGTCTTCAACTCATGGTCGATGCCTTCAATTCCTGGTAGAAGCCTTCAACTCTTGAAAGACGCCTTCAACTCTTGAAAGACGCCTTCACATCTTAAAAGACGCCTTCAACTCTGGGTAGAAGGCTTCATCTACCTTAGTCGTAGATAATTCTTGATAATTCTTCACAAAGCAATTATTGTAACGTGGTTAAAAACTCGCCACGTCTCATCCTGTAAGTGATCCCAAGAAATAATTATCACCTGTCTCCGTGGGGAGCGGCAAACATCGTTTGCATCCACTTACGCCTCCACATGATGTCCGTTGATCATCCTTCGGCCTCGAACCCTCGACGCCCTTGAGGCTATGAACACGAATCGAAGTCGATATCGATGACGACTTCGAGGCGGCGATAGAGTCATAAGAAGGCTCATTAATATATATTGACCATGTTAACATCACTTCCATGGTTCGTAAAAGTCAAATGGGCAATCATGGGCATAATAATTCCTCCTCTCTGCCTCTCCACACATCCTGTCTCTGGGACGCCCTCTCTCGATCTCTCTATGTCTCTATCTATCTCTATCTGTCTCTATTTATATCTCTCTCTTTCTCAACTCCTCAGACTCCGCTCAGTTGCTGTGCGGAAGCCGTCTGCGAATGATTTGCATTTCAATGGGTTCCTGGCTCGTGTATGGCTTTTGTAATTAACACATCCCGACATTCCGCATTCTCCATCTCTCTCACTCTCGCTCTCTCTCTACCGCCATCCCCCCCACAGAGCCATCTGATCTGGATCTGGAAGGAGTCGAAGATGGTCGCACTGGACCCTCGAGGAGGTTTGTCTGCTTTTCGGACACGGCTACTGCTTTTCATCACCAGCCTCTTCGTCGTTAACATCATCATCGTCGTCGTCGTCCAGATGCCTGGGTCGTCCCATAGTCGCAAAGAGTAGGAAGGAGTGAGGGGGAGATAGAGAATTATAAAGAGAGACAAAGATGGAGATGTCTTCAGATGGAGCATGAGGCGTACGGCGAATAATTTTTCTAATTTTAATTAAGTTTAATTCGAGTGAACATGTTAAATAACCCGCCATACAGGAGGGGGCTTCTTTAATGAATGCCGCCGACATTAGCCACAGTAACAACAGCAACACCCGACCAACAACAATCAACCAACAACAGTCGACCAAGAACAACAGTCAAACAACAACAGTCGACCAACAGCAGCTTCAGCAATAACAACAATCATCTTTCAAAGACAAGGTACAATTTCTAAGCATCAACGGAGGTAGCTCTAGCAAACAACAACAATAACAGAAACAACAACAACAGGTGGTTTTAAATAGTAACAACAACAGATAGTTTTAAATATCAACAACAACTGGCGGCTTCTAATAGCAACAAGAACAACAAAAACAACAGTGAGTACATAAAACCATCATCTAATAGTTACTACTACACACAACAACAATAGCAACACTACAAACAACTAAAATTCCAACAACAACAGAAACAACAACACTAACAATAAAAGCAACAACAACAATAGCAAAGCAACAACAATGTGAAGAACACGTCAACAAATATAATAATTACTGCAGTAGCAAAAGCCACCGCGAGCTCCAATGAGTACTCATCCTAAGTCTTTCTCATACTATCTCTCTCTCTCTCTCACTCTAACCTCTCATACCATCTCTCTCTATGTTTCTCTCTACCACTGGTGAATAAGGCTACTGACCCTCTGGACAGACAGCCACATGCGACTAAGAATTCTCCCGCCCCTTCCCTAACGGAACGACCGAAGGACGGACGGACGGATGGACAGATGGAGCACGTTTTACGACCCTCATTCTCTGGGAGATAAACCAATTTACACACGAGGCGGGCTCATTAACAAGACTCCTGACTACCGATTTCCAACCCCGACTCCTCACGTTAGACTCCTGACTTTCATCTCTCGTCTCTCAACTCTTGACTCCTCACTTCCATCTCTCGACTACCATTTCCAGAATCCCGATTCTCCTAAATTCTAGAAACTAGAATCCAAGAAACATATCGTTTCCTGCGAGCCTTGTCGACGGTCATCGTGATATCGACTCATCGCAGCTCCTTACTTAAATTCTCGGTCCAATTAAATCTCAAAGTACAGAATTTCCAAGCGTTTATTTAAATCTCAAAATATAGAATTTTCGTCATCTTCAACGTCGATCGCCGGAGCAGCTGGGCTTGCGGAGGGCGCAGTCCATTTGGACGCGGGCCGCGCATCCGCAGGGCACGCTCTGAATGCAGTCGGCCAACTGAGACCTGGGCAGGTCCTCACATGGCGGATAGGGCGGCATCTGTTTCGGAACATATAGCTTTTTGGGGCAGGCGAGGATGCGCCAATTGGCATGAGGCTCCAAGTAATCGGTACCCTGGCGCACATATTGCTCGGCGAGGCGGGCGCAGAACTCTGGGTCGCCGTGAGCTCGCTCGAGGTCGTCGCGATAACGCTGCTCCTCGGCGCAGCGCAGTCGCCGCAACTCCGCGACCTGAGCGTCGAGATCGCGTCGCATCTGCTGTCGCTTCGCGTGAATCTCTTCACGCGTGATCGGCGGCCGCGCGAAGCGATTCTCGACGATGCGACACTCGCGTCGCTCGAGATCTTCGCGCAGTCGTCGCTCGTACTGCTCGCAAATCTGTCGCCGCAACTCGGCGTGACAGGCGGCGGCGACTTCGGCTCGTCGCTGGCGCTCGCGTTGCAGGTTGTTCTTGGTGCACGTGTCGATGCGATGCAGCTCGTCGATGCAGTTGTCGCGCTGCTGCTGCTGATCGGCCTCGAGAGCGCGCATCCGTCGCACATACACGATGTATTCGATGGTGGCTGCGTGCGCCGCGCGACGACGCGCTCGCATCGCCTCGCTCTCGTTCGCCTCGAGCGCCTGCAGCTCGGCGACCATCTGACGATGCTCTTCGGCTCGCTCGCACTCCTCGGCGACGCGCAGCAGCCGCTTGCGCTCGACCTCGGCCAGAAGCTCTTCACGGTAGCGCAGCTTTTCCGGCGACGGACCCTTGCGGTGCCGATCGAACTCCTCGAGGCGCAGCTCCTCGACGATGCGCGCCACCCGCTCCACCTCCTGCTGCCGCTCGCATCGCTCCTCCGCCCGTTTCTCCTCCAACTCCTCGAGCTGGACGTCGAGCACTTTGCGCGTCTGCTGAGCAAGCTCGCGCTTCAAACAATTCTCGCCATGCTGCCGACGATCCTCGCGGTCGATATTCATCTGCTGCACTTCCACCCAGTATCGATCGAGGTCGCGCTCCCGTCTCTGCGCTCGCTCCTTCTCGTCGATCTGCTCCAGCTGACACTGCTGCACGCTCTGCATCTCCTTGCGGCGCAGCGCCTCGCGGATCTCGTAGCAATTGTTCATGTACTGCTGGATGCGCTTCGATTCGAGGAAGTCGCGCGAGCTGCGCGTGTTCGCCTCCTTGATCTTGAGCAGTGTCTCCTTGCGCTCCTTGATGTCCTCGTCGATGCGCGACTTGACCTTGTTCGCGAACTCCTCCTCGTAGATTTTGTCCTCGTACTCGAGCAGACGCTGCAGCGATTGACGACGGCCACGCAGATCATCGTCGGCCACCTCTTGGGCTTTGGCCACGAGACCCTTGACCTGGGTGAAGAGCGATTTGCGGTCGGTCAGGGTGATGAAGTTGTGATGCTCCAGAGCGTCCATCGTTGTTGGATGTTGTTGGAGTAGGCGTGCCTGTGATTTCCGGAGTGGGCGTGGTATTTATCGTGCTGTGGATCGGGGTGGCGACAGCAAAAACGCGCTTTATTAAATCTAAAATTTATCGGAATAGAAATGATTTGACAGGAGAGGGGCGGCTCTGACAAGTGTGATGAATTCGTTTCGTGCGTGTCTGTGAAGTCTGTCCGAGTCCGGGGGGCGTCACAGGGAAGTGCATCAGACGCCTTCGCGATGCAGCCGTCATCACCTTCCAGCACTTCTCCTCTGACTAATGATCTTTTAATCGGTGGCGCTTGAAAGGAAGACTAGAAAATAACATGTTTTCATCCCAGGAGTTTTTTGACTTTCTCTTATCTCAAGACCAGGAGTCTTTGATTTTCTTCGGTTTTACAATTTCAATCCATCTGTCTTTTGCTGTCTCTCGCCTAAGAATACTAAGATGTTCCATTTCGCTCGAGGTCATGTCTCTGGGTTCCACGACAAGATGTTTTTCCAGTGGCCGCACAAGTGTCGGACGGACTCTTGATCGGTGGATTTTTTTATATAGTCCCAAAGGGTTCAATCGATTGAGGAAAAGACGAATGAGGAACGACTGAGGGGCGATTGAGGCACGTCTAATGGCCAATAGAGGAACGACGACTGCCTGAGGTTCCGGCCGTGACAATGCGTGGACAGCGCGAATTAAACTCCGTCCAGAATTTCCCCAGAAGCCGCAGCAGCGTGTCGTGGATCGTGCAGGGCCCAACGTGTGATTGACAAATGCTCCACGCCCTCCAGACCTAAGATCGATCGATCGTTAGAGGGGAGGACGTTGGGGTTCCTGCGTGACATCGTCGACGGCACTCAGTCAACACCCGGACGCAATTATTAGCTTCAAGATTCGCAATACATACATTCACACTCATAAGATTAAGGGCCCCTCGACGTGGTCGCGATCGTGCAGATGTGGATGCAGATGCTGGCGTTGTAGGCTGCCAGAGGCCGTAAATTTTCATTCCCAGTCAGCGTCAGCAACTTTGTTACTAAAAATGGAACTTCGCGGCTGAAGTTAAACTGATACGGAAGCTATAAATTTGCCTGGCCCTCAACTCGAGCCTCCATCGACTTGGACTTGGACTTAAACTTATACTTGGACTTCTCCTTAGACCTCGACTAAGACTTCAACTGGGATTGGGAGTCGCAGCTGAAACCGAGGTGGCGCGGAATCCAGCGGGGCTGGGTCGTAGAACATGTCCAAATAAAAGTTGTTTGCTCGAGCGAAAGTCATAAATCGTCAACGAAGTATTGGCAACGCACACCGACACACGCACGCACACACAGTGACAAAAGCACAGGAGAAACCAAGTCGAGAACAGGAGAAACCAAAACGAAAACAAGAGACACCAACACGTTTACAGTTGACTTCGATCATGAAAGCCTTTGGCTTGAAGCAGCAACAGAAGCGTCAGAGTTTGGTCCATTCAAACAACTCTCATGAAGCAATACTTCATCTCGATCTCGAAGACATCTGTGTGTGTCGTCCCATAAGGGCCGAGTGACTCCCGATCATTTGTCTTTGTCCCGTTTTCTCTGGACACGATAACGGTCTTTGGCAACATTTTTGATGTTAATCGAAGGCACAGTATATTAATAATTTTTGTCAAAACAATTTATGTCTGATTGTAAAATTTTTTATTTTATTTATTTGATTTTTTATTTTACAATTTTTGAGGAGCTCGAATAATAAAAAATAAAGTATACAATAAATTTTTTATTTCAATAAACGTAATAATATTTTGTTATAATAAAATATGTCGCTTATTTTATTTCTTTCCAAATATTGTTAAATATTACATTTTAATATTAAAAATTAATATGATAAAAAAATTTGGCAAAATTTCTTAATAAACTTACGATGTTTTGTACAAATTCCACAGAATTAGTCTTCAATGGCTTCTGTTGGATAAGGGAAGGCAGATTCAAACTCTTCTCGAATTTTTTCTACTTCGTGAATTTGCGATTTGCTGGTTAATACCATCATTAAGGACATCAACCTCATTAATACCTTAGTATAAAATCCTTTCAGCTACAAAATCTTCATCATCCATTCTCCAGATTGATGGTGGGGTTAAGGGAAACTGCACTGCTCCCTTTAATGATGTGAAAACAGCCGTCAATGGATTCTTAAGTGCCTGCCGATAAATGCCATCAAACACATTTAAAGAGCCACTAGAGGCTTCTCGAATTCCCAGATCGAAGTCGAAAGAGATCCGTCGTAAAGAGCTCATTAAAGCGTTGTTCTCGAGACAAAACAAAAACAAAAAAACAATACCAAAAGGGCCGCGTCTAATGATTTATAAACGAGGCTTAAGTTGAAGGCTTCTCCAGTGGCTGGACGCCCGGCCCACGTGGGTGTCGTTAACAATTAATGGCCAGGGAGCTAAGGGCGCCGACAAGAACAAAAAAAAGAACAACGCGAAAAGTATTTCAAGAACGTTTAGTAACGATTATTCATTCAATAAAAACATCAATCAAACATCGTAGCCAAAGTCTTCGATCTCTGAGATCCCGCCCACCCGCGGACTCGCCGACAAAGTTCCGCTGAGAATCGACGCATTCCATCGCCAGGAGGCAGCGACGACCCTTCAAGCGATCGTCGATGCAAATGCGGAAAGTTCAAAACACTTCGATGCAATCGGCTCAGTTCAATTCGATTTGGATTTGATGTGGTTCATTCGTTGGTTCGTCTCGTTGGCTTCCACTCAAATCGCTCTTTGATTGCATCCTTCGAAACAATTCATCATTATTACATGTTTGAGTCGAGGCCGAATCGAGGTTCTTGTTGAGGTGGTTATGTAATACAACAAAAAGAAGAAGAGGAAAAACAATAACAACAACACTACCAAGAACCTCTGCACGAGGTCTTCGCCGGTAATCAGCGTTTTTGTTCCTTTCCTTTCGGAGGCCGCTTCTCAGAGCTACCTGTTCGCACACGTGATTCGGCCATCAGTGGCTGACGGCGGCAGCAGCTTCTGCTTCACCTCGAGTCTCTTCCGGCCATCCATAGCTTCGCTCGTCTGTCCATCTCCCTATCCCTATCCCTCCTTCCCACCATCTCCAGCCGAGCTCTGGGTCCGCCTGTGGAGTCCCTCGACGTGGTGGTTCTGCTTAAATCGCTGGCGCACCTCATTAGTTATGCCTAAGTGGCCGCCTGCCTCACTCCACCCCCCAACTTCCCTCATTCATACCATCGTCCAGCTCCCTTCCCCCATCGTCATCCCTCCTCTCCACGCTTCATCACCTCTTTCTCTGCTGCTGTTGCTCCATAACCTCAGCAAGTGTTGCCCCTCGCTGTCTGGGGGCAATTTGCATTTCTTAGAAAAACGTTTGCTGCTGCTTCGCTTTTTGCGCCTGCGCCTGGGCCTACGTCGCGATTCAAATGTCGTCTCGTTAGTTAAATCCGCTGACTTTTGATTTTTTAGTGCATCGGCATCGACCATGACAAGGACCAGAAAGCAACCAACACAATAATAGCAACAACAATAAGATGAACCTTAGTAGTAGCAGCAACAGCAACAGATTTGTTGTCATCGATAATACGTTTGCAATTGCTCGCCGAGAGAACGTTTGTCAAGCAATTACCTTGCAACAAATATTTGCTTTTCGTTGTCCTGTCGTTTGACATCGTCTTCGTTGAGGTTGCTCTCGTTGTAGTTGTTGATGTTGTTGTTGCTACTGTTGTTATTGCTGCTGTTGTTACTGTTATTTTTCTTTTGTTGTTGTTCATGTTGTTGTTCACTCTGCTGCCCGTCCACTCGCCCTGTGACATGTCGTCGACATGTAGAAATCACTTTTGTTGCGTTTCTGATTTGCTTTTAATTCCTGTCAATTTGTTTGATTTCCTGGAATCCACGCAACCGTCCACCATCTCCGTCCCCAGCTTGATCCAGATCCCAATCCGAACTCGATTCTTCTGTGGACCCTCCACAGGGCTTCATGACCTGCGTCAACGACCCCAACTTGGTATTTAACGATTACTCTTGGTCTTTAATATGGATGCAGTTTAAAATTCATTTGTTCAGAACTAGATCAGGATTCATGTGAGGCAAGGTGCAGCCCACTTGTTGCCAAATTAATTAACCAAGAAAAAGAATTAGCCGGGAAAAATAACTATCCGGGAAAAAACAATTATCCGGGAAAAAACAACTATCCGATGAAAACAATTATCCGCGAGAAAGATTATCACGATATCCATGGGAACCACTCCTTGGAGTTCCACATTCGCCACAGTCCACCGATGAAATTGGGGTCGGGAGGAATCGCTCTCTTTTTGGGGTCACCGCGACCGCAATTGCAGACTTTTATGAATCGCATACTTTGTTGAGTCGAAATGAGAGAAATAATATATGCAAAAAAATAAGTACAACAAAAAATATCTCCAACAACACACAACAAGACATTTGAAACAATAAAACCAAATTGCATTTTTATTGCAGAGACTCCGGAAACTCGAAGAAGCATTTTCACTCAACTCTCAAATTAAGACCTCGCTGGCCATCGCACACAGACAGACAGACAGATAGTAGACGGACAGATAGACGGACACAGATGGAGAGATGGCGGCTCTCGTCGTAAGCGCTCTCATGAATCAGAGTCCGAGTCCGAATCTGGACCAGTTCTTCGACCAGATGCGGTCTGGCTCGTAAAATATAATCTAAACATTATCTAGTAGATAAAAATCTTTGCAATCTCGTTACAATCATCAATCTTGCATGCCTCTTGCAAACTGATGAACAGACAGACGGACGGACAGACAGACTGGCGAATAGAACAACTCCCGGACAGACAGATAGATAGATGGATGGACGAACCTGAAGAGCTGAACGTGCGGACGTTGCATCCGATTTTACCAACATAGACTTGTGTTGAAAGCTTCTTCTAGTTTATGTTGTTGGTGATTTGGTAGTAGTAGTTGTTTTTGTTACTTTGTTATTGTTGTTGTTGATTTTGCTGTTGTTCTTATTGTTGTTGCTGTTCTTATTGTTATTGTTATGTTCATCTGATGTTGTGAGAGCAATTTTTATGTAAATTTCACTAATTTCCATGTTTGTCTCTGCTGGAGTCTTAATTTTTATTCGCTCATTAAAATGAAGAAGAAGTCGTCCAAACGTCTTCACCTCTGAGGAAGCAAGGTATGATAGAAGAAGAAATCATTGCTTTCTTCCAACATCCTCATCCTATTCTCAACATCAATCTCTTCTCATCCTCATAATTTTCTTCTCATCATCATTCTCTTCTCCTCGTCATCATTCTCTTCCCATCCTCATCATCTTTGTGTCTGAAGCTTGCTTGCGTCTTGCATTGTCCTCTTGTAGGGAAGAGAATCGCGATTTTAATCTCGATCTCGCGTTCGATCCACCTGCCGTTGGTTTACTCGTGGGAGCAGCCACACCCTCGTATAACTCCCCGCCCCCTCCATCACTTAACACTCCGTTTCCATGCGATGCACCGTTGGAAGAGCGCCTCCTTCAGTCGAGACCGAACCGAACACCGGCGACTAAGTTATTGATTCATTCAATTAGAAAGAATGCATCGGGCGTGGGCGTCAGAGGTCAAGATCAGGCGACAGTCGCCAACACGCCCCCCTCCGCCCAAACTCTCTTCTGATCATCCTCCCCTCTCCAATCCTTCTTCTGGTCGTTCTCCAGCGATCAAACATGCGAATATTTGTGCTTGTTTTTGCTTTGTGGAATGTGATACCTTCGTTGAGGAAGATGTTGCTGCCTCTGGCCAAATGCGTTGCTTTCACTTAACTTTTGTTTTTGAGTCCACTGTTCTTTAGACTAATATTTTTCAATTACCTTCGGCTGCGTGGCGCATGCATGTGGGAGTCAAATGGCACATGGAAACAAACACACTACCTTCAACTATACGTATGTCCGTCCGTCCGTCCGTCTATCTGTCCAGCTGTCTGTCTGTCCTCTCTCTATTGAATACACCTCGCATGTTGTGTATACTACACATGGATCAGGTTGAACGGGGGGTTTGTTTGCGGGGGTTTGGAAAAAAACACCTACGGCGACTCATCGAACGTAGGCCACGTAACTCGGACTCGTAAAATATACTCACCGTTAGGTGGAGAAGATTCAATGCCATGTCCCCCAGGTGGTGGGGGAGGACGACGACGACGAGGTGAGGGACGAGGGGCCGGTCGTAGGAAGAGTCCCCGAGACCCGATCAGCGACCAGGTGGACGAGGTCTCTGCACCTGACATGCACGGCGCTTGAACGTCGGACGTCGTGTGTTTCGTCGGACGGGAATTTCCGTTGGCCTGCGACCTCTTACCCAAAATGGATGGGTTCATCTTTCTTTCATACGCTCTCTCTTTTCCACACTCATTCTCTCTCTTTCCCTCTCTTTCTATCTCTTTCCTTTTCTCTATCCCTCTCTCGCAGTCGCTTCGTGTTTGTATAAGAAATTGCGGAAATTATGACGCACAACGTGTTGATGAAGTGTGTGTAGACGTGGGGTTCATGAACGTTGGAAGGAGAGAGGTTGATGAAGAGGGAGATGAAGTGGTTACAAAGAGAAAGAAACGAAGTGAGTCGATGCAAAGGGAAACTGAGATGGAGACAAAATGAAGATTCCTCTTCCCAGGTTTCGGCGCTCGGTCTCGCAATCGAAACGTCTTCTGTACATTTCTGGTATCCAACAAGCCATGAAATTGTCGACGTCTTGCAATTAAGTTATTATTTCAGCCACCAGATTCCGCGTGGAGACATCGTCCGTCAGGGAGGGAGCCCTCGACATTGTCACAGTCACCACAATTGGCCAACAACTGACCCTCGTTCCCTCTTTGGCTCAGGGTGTTTGTTTTGAGATCTCTTATCGCATGAATTTCATTTCACGATTACGGTCGGCCGAATCGTTGGGAAGAGAAAGCAAGGAGGTGAAGGGAGAAGTTGGAGATAGAAGGTGATAGAGAAGGAAGGGGAAGAATGGAGTTGGGACAGGAAAGAGTTTGGGATGAGATCTCGTGTCCGATACGCACGCTGCTCCGTCCGTCCGTCCGTCTGTCCGTCGTCGTGGTGGAGGATCTCATCATGCCAGGTACTTAGCTGCAGTTGGGGTTAAACGTGCCGCAGTTGGCCCCAGCTGCAGCTCCAGCCTCCGACGATCCCGCATCCGCCTCCTTTTCGACCACTCCTTCCGCCCGTCCATCGGTTTGTCCGTCCCTTCAATGCTCTGTCCTCCTCCATTCGTCTGTCCGTCCCTCAATTGGTCCCTCCATCGGTTTGCACGTCTTCCGATTTCGTTCTCAGCAGCCTCCACTTCGTATGTCTTCGATTCCTTCCGTCTGTCCTCCGCGTTCAGATGAGTTATAATTTTCGGTGATTTAGCGATGCACACCCCATTAATTCGCATTAGGCTGCTACTTGTTGCTGCCTTCTGCCCTCTATCTTCCAGAAGCCATTCATTTTCGGTGGGTGGGGCGTGGCGGAGGGAGCTCATAACACGCAATAAACGACGGAGTTCTTTTCGGGGTCCAAATGCAAATTAATGGGGTGGGCAAATTGGCGAGCGAGCCGTGACCCATGAGCCTCATGTGGACGGCGATTTAATCGACAGCCACCGGAATTTATTCGCACTCGGTTCTGGTCGGATTCGCTTTGGGGTCCGACTTTTGGTCGATTTAACTTTGGGGTCTGATTTTTGGTCGATTTCCGTTTGGAGTCCGATTTTTTGACGATTTCGCTTTGGGGTCCAACTTTGGGATTCTACGTTGTAGTCCGATTTTTGGTCGATTTCGCTTTGGGGTCCGATTTTTGGTTCATGAGTGGCGAGTCGGACCCACAATCGTGGTTCTCACTGGGCCTATGCGCATGCGTGGCTTCAATCCACACGACTAAGTTGAAGACATGAGGACAGACAAGGAGAGAGATTCCAAGCCAGACAGAGAGAAAGAAACACCGACATCAAGACACATTTGTAATCAGCGAAGATGCGCATAAATTTTGTCGGCGCGAAATCAGTTCGACGAGGTTTCTGGACCTGAACCGATACCGTTCTCATTCCCTCTGCTTCTCTTGTTCTCATCACACCCTTCTCATTCTCTTCTCTCGTTCTCATCACCCCCTTTCCCTTTTAGTTAATGTTTCTTTTGCACCTTTAGTTAATGTGAGAAGCAATATCTTAGTTTTTACTTACAATGTAACCAGTCGATTCTTTCGAGGTCGACTCAATCGAGACACATTCCCAGAAGTCAAATGCATCTCTCCTCTCTCTCTCTCTCCCCCTCCCTCCCTCATTCTCTCCCCCTCTCATCACCACTCTTCCTCCATCCCAACATCATGCATTTGGTCCACTCAACTGCTCTGATTCCCAGTTGGGACGCGGAATCCACCGCGAGTCCTCAAAAAGGAAGACCACGAGGCGACACCGATTTCCTCGAATCAGACATTTGCATTTTCCACATTTTTTCACTTACTTCCACTTCTTTCTTCCTCCTCTCTCACAATGTTCTCTCCTCTCTCCACCACTCCCTTCTACCGGATGACGTCAATTGTCTCATGGGTCGATCGAGGTGGAGCAGGGCGTCCCGAAAAGTGTGACACGACGTCAGCTTCCTTCCTTCTGCAACCGAACTCATGCACCACGACCGTGTTGTGGACTCCAAATTCAGTGGGCGGGGCACGTTTTCAGATTTAGCATAATTCGTGCCGCGAATTTGCCGACGGGATCCCACGACAAAAGGGACACCGTTTGTAGCTGCCGTCACAGCTACCGTTGAAGATGCCTGGGGTCACCGGACGATTGGATGAACGAACGAATGGATGGAGGAACGAACGGATGGATGGAGGGTCAGATGAATATATGGAGGAACGAATGGAGGAATGGATTGAGAGACAGACTGGTGGACGGATAGACAGAGAAAACTTCTAGCTAAGGAGGGGAAAGTGTTTGTTATCCACTTTCCCCTCACCACCGCCAGACGGAAGGATGGCAGAATGAAAATCTCGTCTCTCGCGTGAAAGCGATGGAGAGCAAAAATGAGGTGGAGAAGACGAAGGAGAGTAGAAGAAGCGAAGAAGACGATGAGAAGAAGACGAAGTGAAAAAGACGATCTATGCCAAAGGGTGGTGAAGGCGATCCCACTGTCCACTAACGGCGACGATCTGGGAGGATCCGCCTGACGGGGTGTCGAAACAAACACCTCCAGTGAGATGAGGCGGTGACGAGAGACGACTGCGAGATGAGGGCGTGAGATGAGCTGAAGGTAAGAGACGAGGATGAGATGAAGGTGAGAGAAGAGGACGAGATGGGGTCAGAAACGAGGACGAGTTAGGACGTAAGACGAAAACGAGATGAAGGCGAGAGTCGATGACGAGAGTCGATGACGAGGAAAGAGACGAGGACCTAATTACACACAACGGCCTAACGGAGGAGGACGACGTCGCCGACGACTCCATCGCTCGTTGGCTCACGGAGACCGTGGCAGATGATCTGCGGCGTATGACAAGCGATTGTCCAAAGGACAGCCCGCAACGCCTGCCTGTCCCCCAATTCGTTAGTCAACGTGGTCGTCATCATCGTCGTCTTCTTCTGGAAAATGAGCTAACTTCAGCACGAAGTTCCGCCGAGCTCACGTTTTGACCGCCTCAGATGGAAGACATTGGACAGGCTGAGACGAAGGACAGACAGGCAGAGACGTGGGACAGACATCTGTTGCCGACAGAATTCATAATTTTCCCGAGGCCAAAAGCGGGGACAGCGAGATCAAAAATGAGGACGACGGTTGTTGGGAGGACGACGGAGGTGTTGTTGGAGGGACGACGAACGCGGTTGATACCGTTGCCGCTAATTGTTGTTTAGTAAGTAATTCACGAAACTCTACGACATGACGCGATTCCCGCCACGTCAAGTTATCAGCCGGTTGCTGCTGCTGTTGATCCGCCGACCGTTGGCAACGAGGATAATGATGATGACGAGGATAATGACGACAACGACGATGTGTGTGTCGGTGGTTAAACAAGATACTGTGGATGAACAAGATACTGCTCCATAATCTCAAGTAACTGATTATCCCGATGTTGAATTTGTTGCTAATGATGATGGCGTTGTTGTTGCTGTTGATGGCGTTGTTGCTGCTGTTGTTGGCGTTGTTGCTGTTGATCCTCAAGACGGCGGCCAAGTGTTTCTGGCTCCTGTTCAGATCTTAATTAAAAACATGCTAATGGAATCATTTAGATCAGAACAAAACTCATTTAGATTTGCACCACTCCCAACCTATCGGAGTTCATCAAATGATGCCGATGTCTGAGTCAGGGGAGGGAGGGAGCAAAAAGTCCAGTTGTTTCTGGGCAAAAAATTATCTCTAGTTGCTCTTTTACTCAATCTCCACATCGTGATCGTGATCTTCTTTCGTCTCGTGATCAACGCGATCTGTGTCAATGAGCTACCGAATTTTATTTTCTCAGCTACTTCTTTTTTCAGCAACTTCTTTAATTTTCTTTGTTCCTCTCTTCAACCACTGTATAGTATACATTTCATGCCACAGGCGCTGAGACCCACCTGAAGAGCCCGGCGTCAACCCATCCTCAGGTGGAGGGTCGTCATCGATGGCCACGATCGCCCGCAACACGAGCCACTTGTCCACAACCGCGTCGAGGTATCGTAAAGTCCCATCGAGAGGTTTCAACCTAGTTTCATTCTATGCCGAAGGCCTCCTGCAAGGGGAAGAAACTCCAGCCCAAAGGCGTGCCGCCGTCATCGCCTCAGATGGCGAGGCTCCGATACACAAAGACCAAGGCAACAACTGTTCGGGAAGCCTGAGGCAGCCACTATTGGAGAAGCCGAAAGAAACCACTGTTCTGGAAGCCCAAAGCAACCACTCTTTGAGGGGAAGCCCAAAGCAACCACTGTTTGAGGGGGAGCTCCGCCGGCGCCACCGTCGCCCTGCGGCGCTGCCGTAAATCAAATACCATAAACATGATGACTCCATTAGCATCTTGGCCAACTGCCCACGCTTTGGACGCCACACCCAAACAGTGGAGACCTAGAGAGCGACCCAACCTCCCCGTCCGCCCCTTCAATTGCCATAACGTGATCGGCATATGTTGAGAGTCCTCTGGCGAAAAAGAGGGCAAGAAGAGAACGAAGGGAGAGAAAAAAATAATATCAGTTGCTACTGCTACGGTTTCCCACCGAGGTTGCTTCAGTTGGAGGCTTGTGGTGGGGGACGAAACTCCATAAATAATTTGCAAACAAAATGGAGAACTCGTACATTCGCCGCATTTGGCGACTCCTTAACTCGACACCATAATTCCAACGACGTCGTCGTTGCCATTCCCAGGAGGCTCCACATCGTGAGGTGGAGCGGGAACCTGGGCTGAGCGGAGCGGGAAGGGGGCGCGGTCTTCGGGCCATTGTGTTCCACGCCATTGTTAATTGCTAATTTCTGCTGCAGCCGACTGCGATGAGGACGAAGACTACGAGGAGCATCGGCGTCGTGACTCCGTCGTGACCATAGAAATAACCAGAAATATGGCATACGGCGGTCGGGCATCGCCCGGCCATAAACCATGCCATGCCGAGTCACATGGAGACGGCCAACTCAATTTGGCCGCGAATTCAAATGCGGCGAGGGGTCTAACGAGAGGAGGAGGAGGAGGAGGGGAGGCGAGAGAATAGCTGGCTCTAACAACACAATTAAAACGAATGCAATGAGTCGCTCGAACGGTTTGCTGTGGGCAAAATATGGATCTTCTTCGACACGGAACCGAGTCGAGTGGCCGCCACCTACAATCAGGTTACTGGGTCTCTCCACAAACCCTCCTTCTCGCCGAAGTCGCCATCTGCATCGTGGTCTCTCCGTTCGTCCCATCGACGTCTTCGTCGTGCCCGTCGTCCACAAGCGATTTAACCCACGAGTCAACAGAGGAATCGCGAAGTGTTCGCATGGACCGACATTCGACGACGACGACGATCAGTTCGAGGGACGTCTTCGAAAGGTGGGAACGGCTGCCTCATAAATTTGTGGCATTGTTTAATGGGCTTTTAATACAGATCGAGCGCGAGGCACAGACCTGCACCCAATTGGCTACGGATTAATCGATGCTCATTTGCTACTCGACTACTCGGCTACTCCATAGCACATTCGCGTCGTCATCGTCGTCCTTATCGCGGTGAGTAATCGGAGCGCTCAGGTCGAGTCTTTGCAGAGTCGCACAGTGGGACGAATCGGGTGGGAACTAAGAATTAAAGATAAGAACATTCCAAATAGAATCAAAACTCCATTTGGCTTTACTCAATATAAGGACTTCATCTCAATTTCGTCGACTTTATCTCAAATTTGTCGACTTCATTTCGATTTCATCAATTTCATCTTAAATTCAATTTCATCTCAACATTGTCGAATTCATTTCGATTTTGTCGACTTCATTTCAATTTTGTGAGCTTCATGTCGCTTTCTTCCACTTCTTTCCGATTTTTTCGACTTAATTTCAATTTCGAAGACTTCATTGCAACTTCGCCGACTTCATCTCAACTTCGTTCCACTGTAATGACTTCATTTCGACTTCGTGCCCGTTGATCCTTCTAATTGTTCTCAACTGTAGACACCCGAGCATCATCTCTTTGAACTGGGATCGTCAATCAGAGCTGTTGGAATTAGTGAGTGGATCCAATTGGGAGATTTCCCTGGCAGCAGCAGCTGCCCTTGAGCTTGATTGGCCCCAAAGGACCTTCATATTGAATTGAGCGGAAGCCCTCGGATTCCCCGCTCTAGGGCCTCAGATCGTCGTCCACACCATCTGCTGGAACCGTTAAGTGTTCTCACCTCCTCCCACTCTATTCTATTCCTGCGCCACCCCCTCGCCTTCGTCTTCTTCTCCTTGTTTTGAGAACCTTCGTTCGGCCGCGCTCTTTTTGCCAATTCACACGAGCAGCGTGATTGAAGGTCACCGGAGGTTCAGGTATTCGCCAGTCAGGGTCTCAACCCCTGTCCCTCGTCTCCACCTCGAGCCAAAGAAGGAATAAGTCGTCGTTGTCGTTGTCTTCGTCGTGGTTGTCTCCTATATTGTTGTTGTTATTGGTATTGTTGTTGGTGCTCTGTTGATCCAAGAAGGAAGGAACAGCCGTTGCTTCCTCATCATCGTCTTTCCTTCTATTCGTCGTCTTCCTCCATCTACGTCTTCCCCCATCTTCTTGTTCCTCCATCTTCGTGTTCCCCCATCTTCTTCTTCCCCCAACTTCATCTTCTGCATCTGTCTGTTGTGTTGTTGTTGCATCGCTGCAACATTGTTTCCACGGTTTCCATAGTGGCCAAAGTCATTGTCGTTGTTTGGCCTTTGTTGTTTTCGTTGTTGTTGTCATTACTGTTTTCATTGTTGTTGTCTTTGTTGTTTCCATTGTTGTTGCCCTGGTGTCTGTCGTCGTCGTGCCCGTGGGCAGAAACCGTTCGCCCCAGAAGGCCATGGGCGTAGGCGTCGCCTCAAGCGCCGCCAGTTGCGCCAACAAAACGACGGTAGAGGCGATGCCGACAACATTGACGACGACAGGGAATAATTGAATTGGGGCAAATGGGCTGCGGCGAAATCGGAGGCAGGTGCTCGCGCCCGCGGCAACGACTTGGAATTACACAAAGCACCGGAGACGACGAGTGGCCAATAAATCGGAATCAATAAATTCCATGCAAATGTCGGCATCCGGCACTTTCTCTGGCCGCCGAAAGAGAAGGAGATGGACAAAGGAAGGGAAAGACGATGGGACATGGACGGATTGGTGGAGAGACGGACGGACAGACAGAGGGAGGGAAAGCCAGCCAGACTTGCGGTAGATAGAGGATTTTCACACAGATGGCGTCAGCGGCCATTTCTGCTCACGCCGTCGTCATCGCCATCGTCGACGTCGTTCCTTTAGATAAAGTGGCCCATCGACGGATCCTTGAAACGTTTATAAATCAATGATCAAGCGCCTAATGAGACGCCGTTCATCTCTGGTCGAGGAGGAGACCGCGAGGATCGTGGCGAGGCCGAACGACCAGATGAAAGTTTCCACCGACATGAAAGTCTCCGCCGCAACTTTTTGTCCGTCCGTCGAAGGGAGCGGAACCTGCCGTTTTTTTTATCGTTCAATGAAACCTGCCGTTTGAGAGTTTGAGATTCATTAGGTGGCAGATCAATCGATCGGAAAACAAATGAGGCTTCTGTCAAAATTTGACACCATACAGCCTGAGAGGGAGGAATTTTCGGGAAAGCTCTCTAGCGAAGGGAACGAATTCCACCAGGCGGGCAGGAATTGCAGACGAGCGACAAATCTCCAACTCTCTCTCGACCTTTCATTCACACTCTTCGTTACTAAATAATTTCGCTCTCTCTTTCACACTCGTTGTTGTAAAATAATTTCGCTTTCTCTTTCCCACTCGTTGTTGTCAAATAATTTCCCTCCATCATTTAAGCGTTTGTCATATCTCCTGTCAAAGTTGCCGAAATTCCTGGACCCATTCACAATAGATAAAAGCTGGTGGAAAGTTTTCGACATTTTCGACTCTCACTTTTCGACATGCGACACTTGGATCGATGTCCGTCGTTGCCTAGATGTATATCGATGGTTCGATTCATTACAATTGATGAGTAAGATGTTCGTTGATGGCAAGATGTCTGTCCATTCTAGATTAGGGTCCCGGCGGTCATTGGAGAGATTTTTAAGCCGACGTGTGATTTTTCTTTGGCCCAACGAGGGAACAAATTGCGGAAATCATCGCAACGCGGAGAAGCCAACCACCGACGGAACCGTTAAATAGGAGCACTTAATTTCAGACTTGAAATAAGCCAGACAGACACGGACAGAGGGACGGACGGATGGACGGACAGACGGATGGATGGATAGACATCCGCTTCGCTACAAGTGCTGCTCCCGATCCGCGACGATCCGAAGCGGCGGTGGCGGCGGCGGTTCCTGGTCGAGAACCAAATGAAATGCACACGCATGCGCAACGATCTCCACCTCCCGACACCTGCACCGAGGGAGCCTCCGTCCAGAGGCATCCGAGTAAAACAACGACCTCACCACCATTGGTTACAACAACAAGGGCAACAACACCAACAACTTAAACAACATCAACACCAACAACATCATCCAACAAAAACACCGCCAAGACAACATACTACAAGCGATGCAACCTCGCAGTCGGCAATTACTTAGCCCAGTTTAATCTAAATCAATTCGAGCTCCACTTCGCCCGGATCGAGGTGCGTGGCGTGGACCGAACCGAGCCGAACTGAACCGGACCAAACCGTGGACCCTCGACCACCGCGCTGGGCTCAGTTGGAGCTGCCGTGGTCTTGACCATGGCCATAGAGCAGTGCATCTTAATCCGACACACAAAAATATATCGGACATTTGTAATGCATTTTACAGGCATATCAGCATCTGGCACCACCGGTGGTTCCGCGACAGCCGGCGAGACGAAGCCGACGTGTCGGTGTGAAGGCAAATTGTAGTTGGTTGGAGTTTGGAAGGTATCGCATGAATATTTTGCATGTTTAATATTGGAAAATCGCTTCTTATTTAGGGCGTCCATTGTGAATGGGCCACAAGTAGTAGCCGAGTCCGTGTCGCTGGAATTTGTCGATATATTTGCATTTTCACACCAGGCGCTCAGAAATGCGAGCAGGTCGACATTTGATTCCGAGTGTTTTCAATTCTCAGTGGTTCATGTCCTTGCTATGGGAAGAAAGAGAAGTACGACAGGGATGATTCGATATGGAAGGGCTGAACAAGCTGATTTTTTTCTTTAGTTTATTTTAAATAATCAGAAAATTCATGCGAAATTCAAAATTTGGAATTAAAAAAAACAAAAAAAATGTTTGATATAGGAAATAATTCGTGTTGAATAAAATAATTAAATAGATTAAAAAAATATAAAAATTTAATTTGTTTTAATTTTTTTCATAATTATGAACATTTTAATCAACTAGTTTATACTAATGGACATACAAATTAAACTATAACTAAATTATACAAAAAAGAGAAAGTGCTAAAATATGTTATAATAATTAGTACAAAAGTTTCCAGTTTCCCAATAAAGATTCATCAAATCATTCCCCCCAAAATGAAAGACGAGTTTTTTTTTTCAACTTTGTATTGCAAGTCTTAGCTTTATTGACTCTCAATCTTAAGTAAGTCTTAAAAAAATGGCATTTCAAATTTTCAACATTTTCTTTCGGCGATAACTCGGATTTCGTGAACATTAGCCATGTGCTTTGATTTATTCTTAGCTACATCTACATATGCATACATATAACTCATATTTATATATATGGTACATAAATACATTGGTACATACAAATATAGGCGTATATAGTGTCTTCTGAAGAATCATATAGAAATGGAAACAAATGTGATGCTTCGACTGTGGAAAAATATATAATTTTTATATATGATATATAGATTTTTTTAATTAGATTGGATAGAAAGAAAGTTGTTTTAAATTTCACCTCCAATGACTGGAGAGGAAAGGGAAAGTGCTGGGAATTTAAATTCGTGGACGCAACTGAAGATCGAACGAGCAAGAAATCTCGGGCTCGGATGGACAGACAGTTGCATGTACAGATGTTCCTCCGTTCTCTTGTAAAAATATCATCATCATCATCAATAATCTTAACACTTAAATACAAAGGAAATTTATTCAATTGTTTACAACTAATCTTTATAAAGTAAACGCATTAAAAAAGTCGAATTTGAAAAAATATATAGTTGTCGTATATGTAAATAGTATGTATATCTATGTATGTGTGTGTGTGTGATTCTCTATGTATCAGTGAAATAATTCAGCTTAATCATAATTTTAGCGATTTCTTTCTATACTCTGTTTAGTTTGACTTTCATTATGTTTTTGATATTTATTTTTAATCTGTTGTTCTTTTTTGTTAAATTCTCTTAAAACGAAGGAGAAGAAGAAGACGAAGCTGGGGGCGTGTCCATCGCCACGAGGGGCCGGAGTAGGTTGGGAACTCCTGTCTCCACTGCACGGCGAAGTCCGAACGCGGTGATCGACGTCATCGTCGTCGTCGCCTCGGGTGGTGGCCCGTCGGTCTCCTGTCGGGGCGGCCGTCCTTCCGAGTGGGGGCGTGGCCGAGGTGGGCGGGAGAGCGGGCTACGACTCGGTGTAGATGATGCAGCGCTTGCCCTTGCCCACGGAGGCCAGGGCGTTGCTGTTGTGGCTCCAGCTGACGGCGTTCACGGCGGAGCTGTGAAGAAAAGAATAACCGGAACCGGAACTGTTAGGCGGGAAGAGAGAGAGAAAACAAAAAGAGAAAAGCATATTGTGTGTGTGTGCGACTGAGAGTTTGTGTTTGTGTATAGGCAGCAGATAGAGAGAGATAGCGATAGAGATAAAGCAAAAGAAAGATAGATTGATAGAGAGAGAGGATCCCAGGACAAGTGACCTGAGATCGATGGCGGACGTCGTCGGACGGACATCCCAAAGCCTTGGAAAGAGAAATCAGTTGGAAGGAGTGTTTGGTAAGAGAAGGGTGGATAGAAAGAGAGAGAGTGTTAGGGAGGGGGAGAGGAGGAGCTTCCGCACTCACGTGTGTCCCTTGAGCGTCGTCTCCAGCCGCCCGCTAACGTTCCAAATATAGATCAGTCCATCGGCCGAACCGCAGGCGATCTTCGTCCCACTCATGTTGAAGGCAGCTCGCGCCCAATCACAGCTTATTTTGAAGTTGTCGTTGCTGTAAAGAGAGAATGAATTGAAGATGAGGAAGAAAAAATGGTCAAAGGTTTAAAACTCACGAAAATGTGGAGATCACTTGGTTCTTGCGTAGATCCAGCAGCTTTATCGTATCGTCCCGCACGGAGCAGATGAGGTAATTGCAATCTAAGGAGAAGAATATTAATTATTGACACATATAAAAGAAACAAGATGTCGATTTCACCTTTCGACATGTCCAGCGAGGTGATCTTGGCGGGCATCAGAACGTCGTCGGCCTGCTTCTCGGTGCGAATGTCCCAGAAGCGAATCTTCTTGTCGTAGTGCCCGCTGATGATCGTCGAGCCGAGGCTGTCGGTGGTCACCAGATCGTTGCAGCTGGAGCCGGCGAATTTCGTCTCGATGCAGGCGATGCTGCGTAGATCCCAGATCTTCAGGGTGCGATCGTGGCTGCCGGTGACCACCTTGATTGGTTCCTGCAGATATTTGGCCGCCATCACTTTGCCACTGTGACCGGTCAGCGTGTGCTGGAGAATAAAATAAAGAGAGAAAGAGAGCGATTAAATAACAAGGTAAAGGTCGTGATGATCGAGGGGAGGAGGAAGAGGCGAGGTAATTAAAACCAAATTAGAGACAGGAAGTGCACGTGTTCGAAGGGCACTCTCGAATCCAAATCCACTGAGATCTTCCCCGACTTTCGTTCTCTCCACCGTTCGTTCCACCGTTCGTTCCACCTGTGAGAAAAAATGAGAGGTGTGAGGGACGTCTTTACGATGAAGTACCATGTTGTTAACGACAAAGTACCAATGTTTTTGACGACAATGTTGTGTTGACGACCAAGTACCATGTTGTTGACGTAATTAAAAGCGTTGTTAACCGTTCTAATTGCTCCCCGAGAGGATGCTCGAATTTGGACGAAACATGGACAAGTATTATATAAACACCGTCGTCGTAGGTCGAGGTTGGGTCCAGCGAGGGAGAGGAAGAAAAGACAACCGGCCTTCCAAAGAACTCAAGCTTCATTCATTCACTCACTCACTCAGGGGCTGTTGACACGGGATCCGTCGTGGGTTCAACGGACCTCGATCGGAAGTCAGATTGTGGGAACAGATTTTGTCAGCATCATCATTGAAATCAGGTCAAGGTCGAGGGAATTCCTTGGTTTTATTAGATTCAGACACACTTGGGACATTCTCCCAACCAATTCCTACAGCTTCCGTGGTTTTCCTTGAACTCTCTGAGAATCTTGAAGAATCACTCAGAGAAGCAGCCTCAGGCGTCTCGAGAGAAGGACCGAGGAACGTTTTTAATGAGAGAAAAAAGAGTTCAAATCAAAAGCCTTCGTCGGCATCTTCACTGACGACGATGCACCGACGGCGGCGTCGACGTCGCCTGCGTGTCCGACGCGCAGTCGTGACGATCGCTGACTGCGAGATGACAGCCGCAATGACGACGACTGAGACGTGGTGGCGGCGGCGGCTGCGACAGCAGCTACCGGGCAAAAGCAAAGAGTTTTCGAGTGGCCAGAAGGAGGATCGAAGGTCAGACGGAAGAGGCGGAGAGGGCCAAAATGAGTGAGTGAAGTGGAGACGATGAGGGGAAGAAGAGGTAGAGGAGACAGTAAGATGACGAACGGGACGGACAGGGGAAGAAAAATGGCAAATTGTTTTTCTTTCGGCAGACGTAGCCGATCTCGAGTGCTTCGAATGGAATGGAAAACAAGACTAGGAGGGCGTAAGGAGGGTTTTGTGGAGGGAGATGAGAGAGTGAAAGAAGTGAGGGAAGAGAGGAGAAGTAGTGAAGAGAGGTGAAGGAGTGAAGAGAGGGAAGGAGAGAAGGGAGGAGAAGAAGTGGAAAGAGGGAAAGAAAGAGTCAGGGGCAACAGAGACTTTGAATTCGCGGGAAAAGCGATGGAGCCGAAAACAAAACGCGTTTACATAACTGATTCCGCAGTCACGATGTTGTGGGAGGGGGCGGGGTTGAAGGGGGGGAGGTGAAACAAGGAGAAGGGGCAAAAGAGGAGAAGGAGGTGGAAAAGAAAGAGGTTCCCCTCTGGAGGTGGAGAACTCTGGCAAATGACTCTGTCGCCAGCGCTTGGCATTCATAAATAAGTTGTCAACGGTCATGACCTTCTCTGCTGATGCCTTTTTTTTTGTCGTCTTCTTATTCTTTGTCATTTTCTTCTTCTTTACTGTCTTCTTCTTTGTCATCGTTGTCGTCGTCTTGTTGAGGAAATGAAAAGAAAGACAATTTCATTGTTTTTGTTGCACTGGAGGCTCCCACACATGAGACGAAGATTTGCCGAAATTAAACTTTTCCCCCCCGAACTCCAACCACAGCGGGGTCGTTCCCAGTAATGTGGTAACACTATCTGAAGAGGTAGGAAGAAAGAGGTTGGTGGAGATGAGCGGAAGAGTGTCAAATGTTGTGGCGAGAAACGTGCCATTTTCATTTTATTGCCGTTGTCATTGCGCAGTCGTTGTTGGCGTGTTGTTGATGTGTTGGAAATGGTGTTTGTAATTTGTTTATTTTTATTATTGTCGTTGCAATTGTGGTTTTTATTCAATTTCGTCCGATTTCGCATAAAATTGGCCCGCGGCGCAGACTCTTTGAAGCCAAACGAGCGCGTGGGCAGACGTTAATTTGAAGCCATGAAGACGATGGCGACAACGACCGTTAGCGACACGAGGGCCATTTTTAAATTCAAACAAACACACACACATCTCTCTCATACACACATTCTTTTCTCGCCAAACAATTGCCATTTGTTTGTCCGTTCTCCTAATTGAAATGTCGCAGCGCCATCTGTGGACGACAACGACGACGTGAACCGAGGAGGCGTCGCCCATACACGTGACCATCTTTTTAGTGTAACGGAACGTCTCCGTCTGGCCACGATAAATTACGTCAACGTCGAGGACTGACTGCGACATCTTCGTGGTCACCACAGGAATCGCGTAAAATCGATCGGAATTCGCGAAAATTTGACACAATTTGTGGGCTACTATCGTCGTCGTTGGCAGTAGCGCCCGCTCGCGGAGTGAGCCGACTGAGCCCACTTCGTCTGCTCAGCATCCCCCCCGTTACTCTCGTTCCAGATGCCACTTGGTTCGACTGGCTCAGCTTTTGCTTCCTGCTTGAGGCGAGCAGGCGGCAGGAAGAAATAAATTTGTTCCAACGGACACCAGGAGTAGCAGAAAAGGAGCAGAAGAATAAGAAGAATAACTCAACAGGAGCAACAACAACAACAACAATAGGAGCAATAAGAGCATCAAGAACAATAACATAACAGAAGCAACAACAACAACAACAGGATCACCAACAATAACGTTAACAACATCGATATCGACAATGGATTCAAATGGTTTCTCGATGGCAGCTCGGAATGTAATTGAGTTCAATTGCGCACGCACCAAAGACCAACGATGTTATTGTTGTTGTAGTTGTACTACTATTGATAGTGTTGCCATCCGGCTAAATCGTACATTTTCTCCCCTTCACCTTGGGTGGAGCCACCAACCACTTGTTGGAGACGCCGTCGTCGCCGTCGCCGTCGAAACAAAGGAGAATTTACGAATGCATTAGGATGCCATAATTTGAATGGAAAGAAGGGGAGTTGGGTGAGTGGAGTCAAAACGGGGGGAGATGAGTGGAGAGGGATGGTGAGTGAAGGTAGGAGGGAAGGTAAAGTCGCTGGTCTTTAATTGGCGCAGTTCCACAATCTGTGGCAACGTGTTGAGTTTCGTCCCCTCGCCTCAACCGGTCTCATATTCCGTTTAAGTTATGTTCAACAGCCCGAGGATCCTGCGGTGGTGTTGGTGGAGCGCCATAAAAAAGGGGCCAAAGCGAGGCTCCAGCCTTGCGCCAAATGGATGCTACTGTTGTTGTTGTAGTTACTCTTGTTGTTGTTGCCATTTTGTCGGTCCACCTTTAATCGAGCTCTGGGTCGGTTGCCATCGGTGGCATCGCTTTTCGCATGACGACGACGACGTTTACAGCTCTCCATGTAGCTCTCGCCCAAAGCGACGACAATTGCTCCTGCTCTCACTTGCCGGGATGCAGTGCGTACAGTGGGCCCAAATGGAGCCCAGACCGAGGTGAAACCATTCGCAGAAGATTCGCACAACGTCTGAAGGTCGTCAAGGAATGATTTCATCCTCTTCTTCTCCTCCTCTTCAAACAGGGTCAACGGCCATAAAAGAATATGCGAATTTAATTCGAAGACTTCAGAGTTCCTTTATGGTGGGTCATTTCCTCAATTGCGAGGAGCAGTAACGGCCCTTCCCCCAAACATTCAGTCAGTGGTTATCGGGAGCTCTCAAGAAGTGGAGTGAAATTAGCAAAGACGCCCATCGAACACATGCAACAAGAACCACAACAGGAACAATCACAATAACTACAACAAGAACAACCACCATAAGATCAACCACAATAAGAACAACAAGAAAGAACCACAATAAAATCAACCACAATCAGAAGAACTATAACGATAACCCACCACCAATAATTGTTTAAACATTCACGATTGCACCAGATCCAGATCCACAAACAGAAGCCTTCATTCTGAGCACATTCCACAAACAGAAGCCTTCATCGCCTACATCCATCGGAACTCATACCGACTACATCGATAACAATTCCTAATCCATCGAATCTCATTCCATTTCCATCGAATCCTATTATATTTCCATTGAAACCCATACCCAATCTATCGAAGCTTATTCCAACTACAACCCAAGTCCAAGCCCAATATAACTCCTTCTCAAGCCCAATTCAACTCCAATCCAGGCCCATTCCGACTCCGATTCCTTGACTTGATTAGCAGTTCCTGGTTTCGCCGCCACGCAATCATTGAAGGAGGTCGGGGGATCCGATCGGATCCATTGCGTTTGCTCCACGAATGCGTCGATTGCGATGCCTTTTGTCGGTCGTATTGTTGTTGTTTCTGTTGTTGTTATTGTTCTTGCTGTTGTTTTTGTTCTTGCTGTTGTCGTTGTTGTTGCTGCTGCTGGGTTTATGTGTTTCCATTAGAGCAGGAAATTAATCAGTCGCCGGGGCGTCGCGAGGCGTTCGAGAAGCCGCGACCCGAAATCAGCTCCAAATGATGGAGCTCTAAATTGGTGTGAATGTGAGTGTGAACGTGCATTTCTTTCACCTCGACGAGTGCGTGTGTTTGTGTGTGTGTGTGCGAGACTGATCGTTGGCTTCCGTGCCAACGGCCACGGCTGCGGCCTCCATGGAGAGTTGGTAGTCTGGCCTAAAAGAAAGACCACCGGTTTTTTGTGGGTCTGCCTTTCGGTTGTAGTTGTTATCATTATTGTTGTTATTGTTATTGTATTGTTGCATTATATTTTTTTTATAGATTTCTTTTATCTTTGATTTTTTCGAAGTCTTTCTCTCTTAAAATATATTATATTATTTTATTTCATTATTTCCTCTTTTTTTTAAAAATATTTTATTCTCCATTATTTCTTCAATTTCTTTTCTCGATTTTTATACCCTACACCCTGTGGGTAAGGGTATATTAATTTTTTTTATTTTGAAGTTTTTTGTAGTTTTTTCTCTCAATTTTTTTCCTTTGATTATTTTGCAATTTTTTCCTAAATTTGTATTCTTCAATTTTTCTATTTTTTCCAGTTTTTTTTTTTATTTATTTTTAGTTATTATTATTTATTTTTATGATTTTTATAATAATGTTTTCCTCGATTTTTTCTAATCGTTTTTCCTCCGCATTTTTTTTAAAATTTTTTAATAGATTTTTTCCCCTCGATTTCTTTTGTCTCGATTTTTTTCCTTCGCTATCTTGTACTTCCTCCAGATTCCGTGTTGTTGCGTTGCCGGTCTTCGCTGCGATATTGAATTAAACGGTAAATGATCCACAAGCGTAAATACACGAAAACAATTAGCCCCCGATCTGGCCACGCTGGGGCGTGCGCTGCGCTTCAGACGATCCGGACCTTTCGATCCGGATGGGGTCCCTCGTCGGCGGCTGACTAATGGCCAAATAATTCGTACAAATTAAGCTGCCGGACGAGAGATGACGAGGGACGACCAGGGGGCGGGGATGTTGTGGGTCTTTAGTGGGGCTTCGGTGAGCACTATAATTTTTCAAATATTTTATTGGACTTTTTTTTCGTGTCTCCTCTTAATCGCGGTTCTTTTTCACCGCTGCTCTTCTTCCCCTGGCGCCTTCGTCTCTCGTCGATTTCTGTCTCTGTCTTCTCGGGATCGTTGTCGTCGCCGCCTCATCCCGTGTATGAGATTCCATGGTGCGAGTCTCATTTCCATAATTTCCCATAAATCACCCGCCATGCGACGGCGACAGACAGACAGGTGGTCGAATGGACAGACAGGTTGGTCGGATGGACAGACATGTTATCTCTCCGACAGACAGCGGGTGGTCAAATCCGACTTAACGACGTCGTTCATTGTAATTGCTTGGAAATTAATTAATGAACAATTTGTCATGAGCACTTGAGACAGATTCAAACAAGATTCGACTGTGTTTGTTACACACACATAGACTCACACACACAGAAAGTTGTTTACAGGTTTTTTTAGGCTACGGAATTTAGGCTACAGTCGATGCCAACGATGAATATTTTCGTCCACAGCATAAGGCGAGGCGATCGCAGGTGGAGAATATTGTGGAGAACTTATGGCGGATTAAGTGGAGACCCGACACACAGTTCTCCGAAGTCAACCGAGGTTGCGAAATAAAAATGGTTGATGTGGAGAAATGAGGATTTCGAGGTTTTTCGAGGAAGCCATTAAATGATGTCATGGGACAGGAAGATGTTCATGGGACAGAAAGATGTTCATGGGACAGGAAGATATTCATGGGAAGCTGCTGAAGAAGAGGAGGAAAAAAATCTTCTACTAAAAAAGAAAAATGTGGGTTGTGTTTTATTTATCTTCAAACCTACTTCGAAAAAAATATATATTATTATTAATATTCAAATTTTCTCAAGTTCTGCAATTAAAATTTTCTCAAATTATGCACTTTTTAATGAATTTAAAAATTATGTTTTTTTTTTTCAAAATTACAGGAGCCTACTCCAAATTAAAATATGTATTATTATTATTATTAAAATTCTCTCAAATTATGCATTTTCAATGAATCGAAAAATTATGTTTTTTGTTTTGTCAAAATAACAGAAATCTACTGCGAATTAAAAAAAAATTATTATTATTATTCAAATTCACTCTAATTATGCAATTTTCATTGAATCGAAATAATTTGTGTTTTTTTGTCGTAATTACAGGAATCTACTTTGAATTCAAAAAGTTATTATTATTATTATTAAAATTCTCTCAAAATCTGCAATTAAAATTTTCTCAAATTATGCAGTTTTCAATGAATCAAAAAATTATGTATATGGATGAAATTACAACGAAACCTTCTATTAAATTCACTACCACAGACTTCATAACGAATAATTAAAAATTCCACGTGAGATTCTGTGGAAAAATAATTAATACGAAGGCCACAGAAGCAGACCGCACAACGTTCGTTCTTTGGTTTGTTTGTCTCGCTCACACTTCGCGCACATGTCTGTATAATTTTCCACTTTCCAGTTCATCCAACCGGGCTGCTTCCTTCTCTGGGATCCCAAAATAAAACTCCCCTACTCATCACATTCGTTCCATAAACAAACAGATTTCAGAACTAAATCAAATGCGATCGCCTTGAGGGTATGATTAGGGAAGAAAAAAACCCGTAAATTCCATGTAACGACGACTCCAGTAACCCGAAAGTGGCGCAAATGGAATTCCATTTAGCAGTAGGAAGTGCAAACATTTCAACAATACCTCAAGAAGGTGGGAGAGAGCGAGAATCAGAGAGTAAGCGAGAGGGAGGCATCGAAGTGCGAGTTGCAATTAAACAAATAATGTTGTACGTAACAACAACTAACAAAACAACAATAGTAACAGCAACTACAGAAATAGTATCAAAAACAAACTACCAAAACAACAACAAAGGCAACAACTAACACAACAACAGCAACAACAACAAACCTGAACGTGAATAACAATGGTTAGTTTTAATAATGGACAAGCCAACAACAGTAAGTGAAACAGCTACTTTCGCATCGAGGTGATTCCTGCAAATATTAAGACATTGCAATAACTTTTGCAGCAGCTTCGGCTTCGGAGCTGCGGCCTAACGAAGGTGATGGTCATGGTCACTGAGCTGTGTGGATTTCCTCTATCCCAATGTGAAGGAGACGAGGTGAGGGAGAAGAGGAGGAGACCAGACCAGGCGAAAATGCATGCGAGAAGGCGTTCACGGGAATCGCAGCAGGAAGGCGTCGTCATCGTCAGCGGCCGAAATACAAAACAGGCCGTGGGATGGACAGACCAGGAGACGGAGAGAAAGACACCTAAGTCGATGGACAGCCAAATGAATAAAAAGACGGACAGATAAACGCACAGATCGACAGACAGAAAGACGCACAGACCGACGACCGATGGACAGTCAGACGGATGGATGGATCGACCAAACCGACCGACGGAGTCAGGGGTGGATTGTGAATAAAAGAATTCTTCCATTGCGTCGAACGCAAGCCGAAGATAAAATTAATACATTTCACTAAATCACGGCGAGAGGATTTTGTTATTGTTGCTGTGGCTGTGTTTGATGTTAATGTGGTTGTTGTTATAGTTTTTGTTGTTAGTGTTGTTCTTGTTATACTTATTGTTTTTGTTGTTAGTGTTGTTCTTGTTCCAGTTGTTATTGTTGTTGTTATATTCATTGTTGCAACTATTGTTGTACTTAAAAATGTTTGCACAAAGTGCGTCTCCATTTGTCAGATACTTTATCATTATTTATTTAAACGCACACTGACACAAATGGAACAACAGACAGAGAGAAAGACAGACAGACAAACGCATCGTCAGCTGCACAGACAGACGGACAGTCGGAGAGATAGACAGATCGGCATTCTGATAGACAGGCTGGCAGCACGCGGACAAACGGATGTGCGGACATTTTGCGAACATCTGCAACGAGGTGTGAGCAAAGGAAGTGGGCGTATGCGCATTTGATTCCGTTAGCGCGTGCCCCATATAACCATTACAACAACTACAACAATGACAAAATAATAACAATAACGATAGTAACAATAACAAGAACAACAATTACAATAACAACAAGAATGAAAACTACAACAATACAGCCACCATCACAAGAACCCATCAAATTGGAGAAAATATTTCAGGTCTCTTGCAAATACTTCGAATAAAAGAAAACTTCGAATAAAATAAGAATTTGAATGAAAGAATAATTCAAATAAGAGAAGAATTCAAATAAAAGAAAAATTGAAATAAAAGTTGTGATTCTTGCATTGAACCAGATTTCATAAAACTCAAACTCGCCGCTTCCACTTCACCGACTTCCCTCGACACAGCCCCCATTTCATCAGCCCTCTCACCTCATCCATCCTTCTCTTCTTCTCCCCCATCAGTGATCACGCAAAATCCCTTGGTCATCGTTTCGCGCACGCCCCTCGTGTCTCGTGTCGGTCGGTGGAAATCAACACTCGAGGGAGCGAGGGACGCAACTCACCTGGTCGATTAAACAAAGACAATGCCAAACTACGGACCCCTTCCACCTTCATCCAACGAGACGCCACCGGAGCAGCCCGAAATTAGAAAAACAAATAGGAATCAAGGGTCCATGAAGAACACACCGGCCACCTGGGGACCGAGGGCGTGGCGCGGTTGGGACGCCGCTGACCCACAAAGTAATGAACTTTTAATGAATGGTCATGTCGGAACCGTCGTCGTCGCCGTCGTCTCAGCGGCGAGCAAAAACAAACAGAGAAGGGAAGACAAAGAACGGGAAGAGAACGAGAAGAAGAACAATACCGTCGAAATAACGAGATCATCGCCCCAACGTTGAGGTCTCTCCGCCTTCGGAAGGGGAGGTTGGACGCGACAGCTGTTGCTAGTGGTGGTGGATCATCATGGAGAAGACCATTGAAATCGCATGTGTCAAAAGATGGAACCCTGCCCTACTTCCTTGCCTCCAAAACACTATCGTGTGATCCTCGGTAATTATACGGGTCCACGGTGACCCACATTTGTAGGCTTTGACTTTGTTGGACAACAAACGGGAGTCCATTTGCATAGCGGCAGTGAGCAGAGAGGTGGAGACAAAGAGCGTCGGACCAGAAGCTTCACATTCATAGATGATGACACAATGAGGATGGAGATGATGACGATTGGGTGGATGATGACGATTTGGTAGAAAAAGACGATCATAGGATGGTAACAAAAACACCGATGATCATGACGATCGCGCCGAATATGACAATAAGACCGATGATGAAAGCGATTGGTCCAATGATTATGACGACCGATCCCATGATTATGACGACGATCAGGCCGATCATGATGACGATCTCTTTGTCCGGATTTATGGTGATTCGAGTGCGAATGTCGACATCCAGAATCCGCTGTCCGGCATCCTCGGAAGCAACTTCCTGGACAGCACGTCGGCGACGGAGGCGAGCGATCGCTGCATCCAATTTATTCCACAATCGCACGCCGTGATGACTTCGCCTCGAGTGATCGCGTCCTCGTCGGAGTCCGCATCGATCGCGTCCACATCGGAGTCCGCGTCGATCGCGTGAGTTTTGTCGGCCTAACGGTCGAGCAAGGGGCTAATAGAGGTCGGACGGTAAGCGATATTTAAGAAATGAACTCTCGCCAGCAGTCGTAGTTAATTTCGATCGCGAGGGGTCCACGAGGGGGGCCGGGGCCTGATGAAGATGCCTCCGGCTCGAGTGGGCGGAAATGGGCCGGAGCGCTTTCGACGATCAGAGCCGACCAGAGGAACCCGGAGCCAAACCAGACAAAAGGACAGATGGACAGACAGACAAATGAACAGACAGACACCGAGATGGACAGTTTGAGTATTTGAGTATCGATTTATGTAAAGCCACGGTGATGGCCATCATGTCACCGCGACGTCATGAAAATGTGAAATTATGTGCCTCGTGATTGTCATATTCGATCGTCAACGGGTTCCCAAAGGCGGGCATCGCATCAAAATGTTATGGAAATGTGTGCAGCATGGAAAGGTGTTCAGCATCGTGAAAAGGTGATCGTAATCTGCTGCCGCTCGGACACCCTTCGCCGGTGGATTTCCATTCTACCGAAAATCACCGCTAGCCATTGTCCATCGACGACATTCGAGACAACGACGAACAGCAATCGATTCAATGGAATGGAGTGAATAGAGAGAAGCGCCGAAAGTGTTGGAGGAAAACGGCAAAGGCGTTGAAGGAAGCCCGCGAAGCTTTTGGAGGGAATCGACGATCGAACGTCTTCTCATGGAGATCAACCAACCATTAGAGTGTTTGTCGTTGCGACGGAAACTGGATCATCGACGTTCAATATTTACCTTCACCTTCACGAACTCAAGACAAATATCGATCGCAATCTTACCTGCAAATAGAGAGAAAGAGAGAGAAGAGGGATCAGTAAGACAGCTCAATTGGAGAGGGGGGTTCTGTGAAAATTCAATAAATTAAAACACAAATCATTTGGCAGCGTCCGTCGATGACCATTAATCATGCGGATCCACCGACTCGACGTCGTCGTCGTCCGTGTCGAGGGGACGGCGATGCTGATTTATGCGAACACGCACGCATGCGCCGAGAAGGTGGAGACGGGGGGCAGGGGCAGAAGGTGGTGGAAGTGATAGTCCAAAACATGCCGAGGGGTCGAGGGGCCAACCAGCTGGCATCAGCACCTCATATCAAACGAGGCGGAGGATAAATAAAGAGAGAGAGAGGGAGTGAGACGAGGGTTTGTTTAAAGCCCGCTGAGTGGGAATTAAAACTCAATCGGTTTCGGGATCGGGTTCCATTGAACAATTAATCGTGTGTGTTCGAGTTAAACGAATCCGCAAGTGGCCAAAAGCAGCAACAACGAGAATGCCAACAACGACAACTACAACAACGAGAGACATAACAACAAGAGCCACAACAACATTGGCAACAACAATGGAAACACTACACCGCCGCCGACATCGATCTTATCATCGATCCATAAATCGAACGCGAATGTGGGTCGCGAAATTAACCGTTTAATAAGCCAAAGCGCCGCTGATCCAAGCCGACGATAGGCTCTCACGGCGGGGGGCGATCGGGGTCCGGGTCCGGGGTTCGGCGGCGACTCCCGCCGAGGAGCTCAATTTTAACTGCGGGGGGGATCGAGTGGCGGCGAGACCCCAAAAAGACAAAGCGCAAATATCGTTTCGCTTTGTCTTTGTGGTTGCCTGCAGTAGCGGAGGGCGTCGTAAGAGTAGCCCGCGGCGATATCAACAAGGCTGAAGGGAAGAAGCGGGAGCCAATGGCCGAAATCGAATTAAGACCTATTAGTCAGCAGGTTGTAGGCCTCTGAATCGGCATCGCTGGAGTCGGAGTTGAAGGCGGTGGAGGTTTCGGGTCGATGCCAATCGTCGATAGAGACATCAAAGAACTTTGAGCTTGGGTTGAGGTCGAAGTTAGCGAAAGTGGAACAACGTGTGAGATTCAACTTGGTTTCTTCTACTCCCCTGAGTGGGAATAAAGCTGTCTTTTCGATCGCTGATTTATGCGCCTTTCTGCGATCCATCAACAGTTGGGCTTTGTTCGAAGAAAGTCGAATCCCAAGACACCTTATGGCAATTGACATTGGATTCCGGTAACTATGTATGAGGGAGAACTATGAAATCCAAGGGAAAATCAAATATTTTAATTCACTGATAGACAGATAGTTGGACAGATTATTATTTCCAGTGGTCATCGATTATAATACAGTGTCGATATCACTAGTATCACTTTGGCCCACTAGCGGAGACGTCAACAGGTGTCATAGGAGACGAATGAAGAATATTTTTGTTACTATCGATTGATTGACGTCACTAACAATAGATCACGAACTTTTGTATCCAACTGCGATGTTGACCCAGTTTTGCGAAAAAAAACCATTCCAAAGAAAACAATATGCCAAGATTAAGACAAAGACGGAAGACCTCGAGTTACGTTGGGAGCCGTTAGAACCGTGAATGGTATTAGCAAAAACAAAACAAAAATAGTAATAATAATAGAATAAAACCGTCCAGTCCAGAAGGTGATAAAAAATAAATCAACAGGCAGACGGCGGATGGATGGACAGACAGACAGACGATTTGGTAGGCAAACAGGCGGATGGTGGGGCCAAAAGACGCGTGGAGAATTAATATGGGAAACGAGGAAGGTAAACAGCGAAGATGCTCACAAAACAAGTGGATGAAGAAGATGCCCAACGGACAGCAATTCCGAGACGGCATTCAGACGGACACCAGAGACAAACAGACAGACAGATACAGAGATAAACAGATAGACATAGAGATATCTTCGAATTTAAATAACGGAAACTATAATGAACAAATAAACGGCGAATCAAAATAGACAAATTATGGGGAATTATTCAAACTTGTTTAAACGAGAGCGACGGCGACCTCCACTCGCTCTCGCTCGAAAGGTTGAATGAACGTCGATCGAGAGAGCGAGAGGAATCATGTAAATGTGGGCTTGAACTGGGAGAGGATCTTCATGTAAGTACAGTAGGAGAAGGTCTTGGAGCACGACATTCCATTCGAAGAGAGAGCCACAATCGAGGAAGAGAAACGTGTAAGAGTAAAAGCTCCGGGAGCTTTCAGAGAACCCAAGTTTCTGATTCTCTCTCCCGACTCTCCCTGCTCGATGGGGTTCGAAGAGAACTCTTTGGATCCTACGTTTTGAACATGAATCCATCCTGAGAATCGGCAAGAGAAATAAAAAAAAAACCCTTCCAGAGGTCAATCACGAACATCTCAATGAAATTATTCGAAGAGGTCGTCAACATCAGTTGGTTCCGGTCTGTCGGTTGATGGCACGCGATGCGATGACGACTCACGTGGGTCAAATCGTGGAGCGAGCGGGGGTGGAGATGCTTTAGCCGAGAGCTGATCGCGCATGAATTATAGACGAACATCGTTAAATATTTTCATTCAATAAATATCGCTTCATTCATATTATCATTCATTCATTCATTGTTCACACCTCTTACGGCATCACTAGGAGACAGATGTCACCTAGTTGGATGCAGTAGGATAGACTAATAGATAAACAGATAGATGGATGGACAGATGGACGGACGGAAAAGACGTAATCAAATATTGAAATAAAACCGCATTGAAATAAAACCTCACGAAATGAAGGTCAGACGTGATCAACCCGGGGTCGAAACTCCGATGGAAGACCAATTGGTTAAAAGGAGGAAGAGACGGAAGAGGAGGAGAAGGAGAAAGAGACGGAAGATGAGGAGAAGGAGGAAGACGATTGGGGGACGAGGGGATATTAGTTTGGGGCCTGTTGCGAGTTCCAGAAACCCCGATTCGGACGAGCTTCGCATCTGTCACACATTTGACATATTAATTGCGCCGCGGCGTGTGCGACACAAACGCGGCGACGAGCGCGTAATTATAAGCCTCAATAACGCCTCGATTATGGCACTAAAGCGACAGAGACAACGGTAGAGAGAAATCGGTGGAGGGAGAGAGAGAGAGAGAGAGAGAGAGAGAAGTTGAAAGCGTGGTCCATTGAGCAGCATTCGAAATGGGTTCTGAATGGGTTTTGTGTGATTTTCGGAAGTCGCCAGACGTCGTCGAAGCGAAGCAAACCCAAGCCGAATGATTCGAAAGCATCTCGAGCCACGCCGACGAATGAACGAACGAACGATCGAATGAACGAATGACGAACCTCTCGATGGCCCCAAAAATAAGTGAGTGAGGGAGAGTAAGAGAGAGGGAGGCGGGGAGCCGATGGTAACCGCATCCGACAGGTATCGCACGCAATCTAACTGTTCTCCGACGGCTGCAACCGCATCGACCGAACGTCGACGTACGTAAATTTGCGAGCTTTGTTTTCGATGATTGTTCGGACCGAGGCCTCATGGCGGAGTCGCCGCTGATGACGATGCATTCTTCGACCGATCGCGGTTGCCAATTTCCGATGAGTCGTCCGTACAGTTTGTCTGTCCATGAATTGTGTCCGTCCGTGCAGTTTGTTTGTCTATAAAGTTTGTCCGTCCGTCTGTGCATCTGTCTCTCTATCAGACTGTAGTCACTGACACTATTTCGCGCCGCCTATCGGTCTCGCCGTCTGTCTCTTAGTCTGTCCAACTATCCGTGGCCACGGAACCATCCGCTTCACAGTAAATTGGGTCAGCGGGCTTGAAGGGGGGAGATGAGTCCGCGCCTCTCTGCGGAGGGTGGGGCCCGATGGCTCGCCGCGATTGGGAAGAATTAATTAATAACGCCGCCGAGAATAAACCATATAATTAGAATTCACATCGGGAAAGCGAGAAGCTGCAGCTACGGTGAGAAATTTTAATCGGACGCAAGCCAAAAACGATTTCGACTAAAAACAATTCGAAATTCGGCTGCGATCATATGCGCATAATGGGCGAAGGGGTCCGGAACCGGCAATTAAAGAATTCCTCAAACTAACCAAAAAGAGAGAGAGAGAGAAAGAGGGAGATAGCGATGGCCCTGTGCGAAAGCATCGATGGGAAGCCAGCGATCGCACCGTGCCAAGGGCTTCGATCGCTCGCTCGATCGGCGGATGATAAATCGTTTTTCGATTGCCCTAATGTGCCGTTTCATGCCACGAACGACGACAAATGATCGAATCAATTAGGGAGAATGAAAGAGAGAGAGAAGCCGACCGCTCTTAGAAAGCAGCTAAGAGAAGACAAAGTGCGACACAGAGAGAGAGATCAACAGAGAGAGAGAGAGAGAGCTTTAGTTGCCGGTTGTCCCTGATCTTGAACTCCAACAGTTGGCCATCGAGCAGTTGGTCAACAACAGCTAAGAGTCGAGACCTCTCTTTGCCATCGTCATTGCAGCTGTTGTTGTTGCTGCTCCTACTGACGACAACGATGACGAGGACAACAACAACAACGATGACGATTCCAACAACGACGACGATGAAGACGGGGTCGGGCCGATGTCCATGACCAACATTTTACGGTTTCAACTTGAACGAGTTCACGTTCACGGACACCGATCAAGGTGCGCAACAGCCGGAGAGAGAGCCAAGCAAACAGAGAGAGAGAGAGAGAGAGAGAGAGAGAATTGATCGAGTGCGCGCTCGTCGAGTTCGTTGCCTCCTCTCTCTCTCTCCACAACTGAATGACTACAAGTGCGTGCCGAACGGTCAATGGACGGCGGTCCGAAGAACCAACAGAGACCGGGGGACGGACAGACGGTTGGCTGGGTCTGTCCGTCAGTCTCGGCTCACAATGCGGAACGATCGTGCGAGAGAACAAACCACGCTCTCCCTACGAGGCAGAGGGGCGGGGGCTACGGTTCTGTTGCAACGGGAGCAACAGGTTGTCTCCAGGTTTGTCGGAGGAGGTTCGAGAGAGCGGTATGGCATAAGGGATCGAGCGATGATCATTAGTTAGGTAAGGAGTGGAGAAAACTGGGCTGGATCAACTGGAGAGAGCGGGAGAGAGTGAGAAATTAGAAATTCTTTGTATACTTGTTCGGGGAAAGCAAGACGAGCTTCGCGTAATGGTCGTGGTTGCGGTCGACGACGCTGCCGTCGCTGCCGAGGTGTTGCAAGAAGTCTCCACGAAGTCGGCCTGATCGATCGAGAACAAGTGATCTGGCGGAATCGCCTTTCCACATTCCAACGCTCGTTCGCTCCGTTGGTTGGGTCTGCTGGACCCGGGCCGGGAGTGGGCTTGGGCCGTGTTGGTTCTTGGTCGATCGTCGTGGAGAAAATTCTCCGAACTTGTTTGCGCTCTCCGGGATGACGGCGGTCGGTCGAGGTTGGTGAGAACGCGCTTGAGTTGGATGATGAACTACTTTGGTGTGGTTCGGCTACTTCTTTAACTTCGACTGCGATGGGAAGACGAAGAAGAAGATGATGATGATGAGGAAGAAGGCGATAACGAAGACGACGATGAGGATAATGATGACGACGAAGAAGACGATGATAACGGCGACGTCGACTGCGTTGTTGCGGTTGCCATTTCTTCGTCGTCTGCCTCTTGTTCGCGGCTCCCTCTTTCACTGAAGAATGTTCCACCGGAGCTCGCTGCAACTCGGCTCCCAGCTCTCCCGACGTTGATCTTCATTCTGACGACGACAACGACGAAGAAGAAGAAGACGACGTTGAAGACAATGATGATGATGTTGTTGATGTTGCTGCTGCCGTCGTCGACGATGAGCAACGTTGGGTTCGACGCGCAGCTCAGTTTGCTTTGGAGATTCGCAGCTTCAGGGCACCACACACAGGAGACCAAAGAAGTCTTCTAACTTATATAACAACTGATTGCCTTGGCCGAAGACTTTAGTTCTACGGCGACCTCACAACGGTCAAGTTCTTGTCTTTGGTGCGCGCAGAAGTCTTCCTCCTCTTCTGCCGAGACGGAAGTCAGTTTTTTTTTGGGATTTAACAAGCAGTAGATTTTGTGAATTTCGAGCACCTGCGTTGCACTTGGAATTTTCCTCTTGCACTTCTCGGTGTTGCGTTAAATATTTCAAAAAAATTAATAATTAATTTGCTTTTTCGAGCGAATTTTTTCTAACAATCTCGAGAGTTTTTTGTGACGATCTGATTCTGAAGGACGTACAATTCGGAGCGGTGAAAGAAATTGATAAAAGTGTTTAAGTGTCTTCGACAATTGACTGCAGTGAATTTCGTTAATTTTCCGGGCGTAAAGCGAATTGAATCCAGTCGACGTTTCGTGTATTTTTTCAAGGTAAGGATCGTTTTGAATTCGAATCATATGCGACGAGTTGAAAGAAAAATAATTTCCAAGTTCGTGGCTTAAGTCTTTCGTTTTGTTTAGGAGTCATTTTTGAATTTTTTCAAAGTTAGTTGGATTCCAAGTTCATTGCCCAAGTCTTTGGTTTCTAAGTTCGTTGCCCAAGTCTTTGGTTACCATGTCTTTGGTTTCCATTTGCGCCATTTGTCGATTCCTTCACGAAGGTTTCACAGGGAATTTAAAATGATCGTTTTGAGTTTGCAATTTTCCGAAATTGACTATGAACCGAAGGATGTTGGGGTCTCCTTTGGCCGGAACCCTTGGGCCACTGATGCCTGAGTCTCGGCTTCCTTTCGTTACGTTTCGATTTCAATGGCCTTCGCCATCTGCTCTGGACCCGGCCCGAACCATTGAGAAATTCCTCGGCACTTCCACCGTGTGCCATGTGCCATCGTCTGGCGCGGCTGTGGCCACGGCTCCAACCACGACAATTTATTTAGCATGAAAAATTGCTTTATTTCTGCCGGACGACCCTCTGCCGCGTTTGTCTCTCCAAAAACCGAAGAATAAATGCAAACCGAAGTGGGGCCGAGGCTCACTTGCTGTGTTAAACAAATGCTCGCACATAAATCACAGCCGCTTTAAGCCTGAGCGCACAGTGGGGTCGATTGACGCAAATATATGTCAGAAATATTCAGAATTATGCACGAAGAAAAAAAAATCCGCGAGCGATGAGTGGGAAATCAAAAGTCCAAGAGACAGACCGTGGTCGGACAGATGTGCAGAGGTGCCGCCACCAACGATCATCATTCCTGAATCCTGAAGTCAGGGATGGGCCTTGGTCCGGACCTGGTTTCGATCCGGACTCGGACGTGGTCCGGTGTGGTGCAAGTGTGGTGCGAGTCCAGTGACGTCCGAGCCGCGGGCGACAGCCAGATAAATGCGAAACGTAACTCAATATAAACAACAACATGAGTGGCTCAACAACTAGAGCCCTGTGACTATGAGTGGGGAAAACGCTGTTATTAAAAGTTCCCTCAGATTGACAAGTGCGCCACGCATGCGCAGCTGCCCTGCGCTTCATTTAACAGAGCTAAATTAATAATTGCCTCCGCTCGCTCGATCCCTCAAACTCCAACCATCCATTCATCCACCTTCATTATTCATCTCCCTCAGACGTCGCTCGTTTCTGTGGCCTGGATTCGCTCGTCTCCAGATCGGAGCCAGATGAGAACCAGACCAGCGCAGACGTCGACGTCAACGTCGCTGTTTCCGTCGTGTGTCTGTCAATCACTGCGTGAATTTCCGAAACCACAGACAGGGAGTTGGGTGTTTGGGGAAGCCAAGCACGCGATTGCGTTTGGTTCGTGAGGCATCCCAGCGCCGGAAACGCCAACCGCGGACCCTCGGGAGTCTCTCCAGCTAATTTTAATGAGAGGAAAAACGTCGTCGTTTCAATATTTCGATGTCTGCGTCACTGTCGTCTCCACCTGTGGTCCGGCTTCGACCGAGTTTCTTCCAATCGTTGCCCGGAAAATTCTTCAGTCCTCACTCAAGCTCCACGCCTTGAACCCCATTTTCACGGCGATGCCCCCAGTGATATTCGTCTTTTCCACTATTCTTCGTCAGTGATTCTCAGTGATCTTCGTCTCTCGTAAAAGTCTCCATCTTCCCCCAGTACTCTCCATCTCCCCAGTGATCTTCGTCTCTCCGATCGTCTGGGGCGATGCGTCTGACGTCTGCAACAGGTGCACATGGCGTCCGTATCTGGTGCCAGGAGCCGTAGACGGCGTTGCGATGCGTTTATCTGGAGCACGAAGTGTGCGCGATGCCCCAGACGAGATGGAGAAGCGAGCCCTACGAACGGTCGGGACAGATTGCCATCGAAAAGATCGGTGGATGGAAAGGACGTCGATGTAGGACTCGATAGTAGTCGAGGATCCCCACCTTTGTCGAAGGTAGGGTGCTCGCCGTCGACAAGTTGTGAGCGCAGACATCGACTTAGAGAGATTAGTTGATTGTGGTTGGTTGTTCAAGGTGATGTTGTTATCATTGTTCTTCTTGTTGCTACACTTTGGTGTACTTTTTGCTGTTTGATGTTATTCTTGTTGCTTGATCTTTTTCTTGGTTGATCATCTTTGTTGTTCGATCTTCTTGGTGGTTGAACTTCTTGCTGGTTGATCATTTTGTTGCTTGATCATCTTGTTGCTGGATCTTCTTGCTGTTTGATTTTCTTGCTGTTTGAATTTCTTGCTGCTTGAAGTTCTTGCTTCTTGATTTTCTTACTGTTTGATCTTCTAGCTGTTTTGTAGATCTGTCTGTTTTGATGTTCCTTCTCCTGTCTGATATTTCTCCTGTCTGCTGTTGCCTTCTCCTATTCCTTCATCTGTCTGATATTCCTTCTTCTTTCTGATGTTCCTCCTTCTGTCTGATATTTCTCCTTTGATGTCTGATGTTCCCTCTGTTGTTGATCCAGTCTGAGGTGTTGCTGGCCTCTAAGAGATGTTGAGATGGCGTCGATGACGATCTTAGAAACGATGACGACGGCCTTGGCATCATCTCGTGGTATGCTTTTATGACAACACCAGCTTTGTTAGAATCGAGGCGTGGAGTGGCGTGGCGTCTGAGGATCCCGTGGTGGGATTAGAGGTGGGATCAATAGAAAAATATTCGTCGCCTTCCCTGACGTCCTTCGCGAAGTCGACCTCGCTGGATTCCTCTTGTGACGTCGTTGTCGCTGCTGACGTTCGTACGTCTCGACGCCTTGGTCGTAGCTTTAATGCGCGACTCATGCATGGGTAACAAAAGCAGCGATAATTAGGTTCTCAGGGAAAGGGCGAAGAAGACGAAGGAAAAAGGCGCAAAGGGCGAATGGTCTGGGGATGAGAACGAAGGAACCCTCGGGCGTTCGCGAAATAAACAATTGCAAATGAGAATGCGTAGAAGAAGTCAGTCAGAGTGAGTAGAGAACAAAAAGAAAAACCGAACCGAGCTGTTGTAGAACAGCAGCCTCAGCAACAACAACAACAACACAATCAACACTTAAAACATTAGCATTAGGGCGTCGCTTGGGGCTTCACTCATCTTGGCCTCAAGCCTATAGGGGGAAAAACAATGAACGGCAAAGGCAAATCTTCACGCCGCCAGATCTTGGTCTGTGGGCCTCACGGCTGATGGCCATAACCAGCGAAGGGCAAGAAAAGACTCGTCCAACATCAATTGGACGGCGGCAAGAATAACACCAACAGAAGCAGAATCAGCAAAAGCAACAGAAATAGCAAAAGCAACAGAAACAGAGTCAGCAAAAGCAACAGAATCCGTAAAAGCAACAGAAACAACAACAGCGAGCATCAAATGAGCAGTTTAATTGCTACAAGAAAATCATTTATCCTGGGCAATTATTGCTTCACAGCCCCTGACGCGCGAAGCTCTGGACAGACGGCAATTGCGACGAGGACGACGCATGATCTTAGATGAGGATGGCTGGCTACTCTAACGCGAGGGAAATCAGCGAATTCCTTTCTAGAGTCGACTCAACTCCCTACAGAAGATTCCCAAGAGAAACTAAAGTCGGTGTTCGATTTCCTCCGCCCTCTTCTTCCACTTCCTTTGCCACTGATCTTCATTCATTGGCCATTAATTGATTACGATTTAAATTCCAATTTAAACGATAACGAAACAAATTCATTAATTTTATATCCCTCAATAAAATGCCAAACGATCGGCGGCCTACGAAAGCCAACGAACTCCATTCATTCACTACTCCAACCATCCATCCAACCGTCTGTCCGTCCGTCCATCGATAGGTCTCAACGAAGAAACGAAAGACTTGGGAAGCGAACTTGGCGGAGAAAACATTCGAATTGAAAAGTGAGTCAGTCGGTCGGTTGGTCGGTCCATCACGATGTCTGACAATTCGTCAGTCGGATCCGAACCACGCCGTTCGTCATGCGCCAAATTCGAGAAAATCAATTCGGACAACTAGACTCATTTTCACTTCGGAGTCAAGTCAGCCCTCGTCTGGGGATTTTATGATTCTCTCGGGAAGAGTTCGTCTCACAACAATAACAACAATGGTACAAAAACAATACAACAAGACAACAACAGTAAAACAGAAATACAACAACAAGAAAAACCCCGAAAGCAATAAAACAGAGCCGAAAAAGAAGTATTTCATTTTCTCCACGTCGGTTCATCACTCGTTCTTGGTTCTCGGGTGAGGTGAAAAGCACTGCGCTGATTTGACAAATGCATTCTCCACGCATTTTCATTTACAATACTAGTAACAACAACAACAACAATAGCAACAGTAACCACAAAAACAACAGCGAGAAAACAACGATAACTCACAACTATAACAAAGTACAATTGTTGTTGTTGTTGGTGGCTTGTAAGCTCCGCTTGTAAGCCGTTGACTGACGTTGAAGAATTTTTGACATGTGCTGCCCCAACAAAGCTCTCCCACCCCTCATCTATCTTCACCTCTTTCTCCTCCACTCTCTCTTTCTCCACCACTCTTTCTATTCGTCCCTCTCTTTTGCCCTTTCTCCCTCCTCATCGTCAGATCAGATGCGTTTCCCGCCTACCGTTGTCGTTGTCTCAACTTGCGTTACTTTCTAAGCCATCCTCCTTCTCTTCTTGGCCTGACTTGACTTGGCTTAGTTCGGTTCGCATCGGTTTGGTTCGGTCGTCGATGCCAATGGATGTAATTGTTCGACAAGTATTCAATAGCACTCGGGAATTGTTGTTCTTGTTATTGTTGTTCTTGTTTTTATTTTTATTGTTGTTATTTTTGTTGTTGCTATTTTTATTGTTGTTCTTATTGTTGTAACTTCTGTTGCTGCTTAGGGTCTGAGTGAAGTTCTGGGTAGAAGAAACGAGGTAGAGAGCGGTAAATGGTACAGATTTCTGTCTGTTGTGTTATTGGCATGTTATTGTTGTTTGATGTTGAAGTTGTTTGTTGTTGTTCTTCTATTGGTTTGTTGTTATAGTTGTATGTTCAATGTTGTTGTAGTTGTACTTTCAATTGTTTTTGTTGTTGTTGTGTCTGCTGCTTTTATTGTGTAGTGTAGTGTTTAGTATTATTATTGTTGTGGTTTCTGCTTTGTTGTTATTGCTGTTTGTTGTTATTTTTGTTATTGCTGTCTGTTATTGTTGTTGTTGTTTGTGTAACTAATAATGTAGGCTAAGAGTGGATTTGCTGCCTCGGCTCAATTTGTTAACACTTTTATGCCTCGCGTCAGGTGTTTCATTTTATTGTCATTACTTCTTTGTTCCCTTTGTGAGACTTTTGTCTGCTCTACCTATAGATTTCGCTCGTTTAGCTTTTAAACGATGCAATTTGCCCGATGGCTGACGATGTGACTTGAGAATGTGTTTGTGTGTGTGTGGGCTGTCAGGGTGTCCGAATTTGGATGCGAGAAAGCGATCGAGTGGCTGGCACAAGGAATGGAATTAGTCGAGTGTTTTGGGTTAGATAGAAAGAAAGACAGACATATCGATCCAAGGATCTAGAGAAAACGGCAAAAACTCCGTTTCGCGTCGCCTTCGTTTTCAAGCGGTTGCCAATGCGGAAAATTCCGTTCATCCAACAACAGCAACATCAGAAACAACAACGACGAAAGCAAGAACGAAAAATTCAAACATTTATACTGTAATCAGTCGCCTCTCGACCTCCTCTCGAGCTCTCTTGGGTCCACCGCGAATGTCGTTTTCACTGGCGTCGATGGGAAAAATGTCATTCATACCTCGTCAGGCAACAGCAACAACAAAGTCACCTCGGTCATGTCTGTCGGTAAAAAAGACGACGACGACGTGACACCGACAGCAACAAAGTTTCTCCTGTAGAAATAGCAAAACAGCAAAAGCAACAGCAACAGCTTGAAGCAGTTATGCAATTTTAATCAGAGTTTTTTGCTACGACTTCTTCGACGAGTGAAGCTTTTCATGCATGCAAAACGATTTAATTGCTCTATTAGAGTAGCAGAGACAGGGGAGAGATAGAGGAGAGAGGCAAAGAGAGAGATGGAGAGTGAGAGGACCACGGAGAAGTAGACTCAAGATATGACAGGGCCATGACTGACAGATCGGAAGCCATGCAGACAGACGATTAGGTGGAAGATGAAATCCCTTCCAGCAGCAGCAGCAGGTTCGCTATCAAGAGGTGGCTCCACTTGGCGACTCCTTTTTGTTGTTGCTATTCATCTCTGTGGCAATGACAACAATAACAACAACAACAACAATAGAGTCGACAACAGGAACAATGGGTTGAAGCACTTTGTGATCGGTGGACTGCAAACAGCAATGACCTTCAGCAGAAGACGCGGACGCAAACCGATTGAAGCGAATCCTTTCGTTGAATGGTCGCCGACTTTTTCTTCTACTTCGTGTTGTTCTTTTTGTTTTTGTTCTTATTCTTTTTGTTGTAGTTATTACCTTTCGTCTTGACCCTCCTCTTCTTGTTCTTGTTCACGCAGAGACAGATTTCACTGTTTGCAGAAGACGAACTTTTCACGCTCCGTGCGTTGCTGTCGGTGCTTTGCTAATTTGCAAGAGATCCGAGACTTTTCAGCAGTCAACACAAGAAGGAGAGAATGGGGATGGATAAATAGAAAGAGAGAGACAGAGAGAGAGAAAGTGATATGCCGAAAGGAAGAAGGCGCCTTCTGAACGCTTCGCTGGCCTCGTGCAGTCGTCTCCGGCGACGGCTCGTTGGCTCCTGCCTGAGACGCCCGCTGATACGCCGTCGCCATCGTCGGAATGGCCAGAGTTAGGCAAATAAAGTTAGAATAATGTCTGTCATTAAGAGCGAGTTAAATGTGTGCTCCATGAGTCAAAGCAGCAGCGTCCAAACTATCTCTCTCTGTCTATTTCTCTCTCTCTCACTCACTCATTCTACTCTGGCTTTCCGTGCTGTTGTTATATAATTTATATAACGTTTTCGAAGGTGCTGCTGGCTGTTGTTTTTTGGTCGGTAGTTAATTGTTGTTGTTTGGTTGTTCTTGTTATTGTTGTTTAGTGGTTCTTGTTGTTGTCGTTTGGTTCTTTGTTGTTCTTTTTGTTGGCAGCCACTTCCGCGCTTGTTAGAGCATTTCGGCAAAAGTAAGTTATTAGAAGTAATATCAAGTTTTATGACTTCTGCTTGTTGTTCTTCGCTCGCTGACTTCCGAGGGTTCAAAAAAAAAGTACCCGCCGTTGACCACCAAGAGTCGAGACGAAAACGACGACGACGACGACGAGGAGGTCGGCTCGGTCAACGGCGGCTTGATGGGCAGTTACTTGACTTCATGACGATTTTATTATCGCTCTTCTGTTGTCGTCGGTATCCGGAGTGAGAAGCGGAGGGTGGCGCGGTTGCGAGTACATGGAATCATAAAACCACAGCTTAGATCAGAATCTCGATGAGAAGATCGGGGGCTGCTGCACCTGTGCAAACGACCGATCGACTCAAGTCCCAAGTCTCACGCGAACGAAAGACTCAAGCGACGAACGCGATGGAGAAGGAGGAGGAGATGAATCTCTTTAGAAGTAAAGACGAATCTCTTTAGAAGTAAAGACGAATCTCTCCAGAAGAGGAGGAGGCGAATCTCTCCATACAAAAGATCGGGGCTTTTATGACCTCCGGGCGAGAGTTCAGACAACTTTGTATGGAAGCGTTGCTCAAAAAGATAGACCTGAGACAGACAGTTAGAACTGTAAATGTTGGAAGCTGCAATTAATAAGCCGAAGTGGCTTTCAATTATAATCAATTCGAATGGGGCTGAGCGACAATAAAAGCTGATTGCGACAATCAAATGACGGATGAATCGACGGCCAGCGGACAACGACCTAGAATTTCCCAAAACTATGCAAATTTTTTTATTGAGTGCAAATAAAACGCTCAATGGCTTTCAGTGCCGTTCGAATTGAATTGAATTGAATGGCTGTTATTTTTATTGGCATTCAATGGTCTTTTATTGTTATCGAATATCGAATGGCATTGGAATTGGAAATTGCTTGTGACTGATTGAAAGAAATTCTTGTCATTCATCACAATACACAACGCGACAACATTAATTTGGACAATAACGAGATCCGATGACGAAGAGCCAACGACACGGAAACGACTATGTGTCGGATGAGAACAAAAGCGATCGGGGGAGAACCAACGATCGGATTGAGAACCTTATTTTTTCATTTACTTCTTTTGCCCCTTTTTCGTCTTTGCCACCTCCCTTTGGGCGATGACAAAACCTCGTAAATGGCAATTATTGCCGGAGCGACAACAAAAAGCGAAACACGATGCGTGCTCTCGCGTAATCGCGTTATTCGAGACTCAAAGATCCCTTCGCTGCGGCTTGGTGAAAGTTTCGCGTTTCGAAAATATTCGCCAATTTCATCGCATGACACACAACAACAATAATAACGTCAACAAAAGAGGTTTCAAACACTACAAAACAATCGAAGCGAAGAACAAAAATTTGGTTCTGAGTGTTTTGAGTGAGGAGAAATCGTTGTCGGAGTCGGCGTCAAAGTTTACGCGAAGGCGATTGTGATTTTGGCGAAATGAACTCTTGACTTGGTCAGAACGAAGTGTCCCACAGCATGTGACCAAGCGTGGGTCGGGTTTTATTGTTGTTGTTGTTTTGTTGTGTTGTTGAAAGGGAATGTGGGTCAGGGCGCGCTCACTGGATGAGTTATGGATTTAATATATTCAAAACGACAGAAAGCAATTCCCATAAATTTAAAGAGAGACAGAGTGGGATCAGGTTCGTGCCTCGAGTCTTTCGTTTCGTTTAGTCATTGTGACAAGACAATTAGCCACTTGAATGACCGGTTGTTCTAGGCTTAAGAATGGAACCGCATTTTGCATTCACCGACGAATGACATCTCTTCGGACGATAGTCTAAGCAAAGTGCTTAATCGTTTAATGTCTCTCGGTGTCCGTTGATTGACATCAGAAGTGCGTCTTCTGCGAGAAATGCATTTAATTATGGTTTCAGAGATGTTAGGAGAGGGGGGAATTGTCAATCAGAAGCCAGTTCGGTGCTTAAGTCTTCCGTTTTGATTTTAATGCTCTTTTATTTCTACATTCAACTCGTCGGAAAATACTCGTCTAACAACAATTCATTCTAGTTCGAAATTAATATCAATTTTCTTCGTTTTTTCTTATTCCAGGTGAGCATTCATTTCTTCGACTTCGACTTGACCCACAAAGCTGCAGGATCAGGTAAGATCGATGCATCGAGGGGGGAAGGGGGAAACAGATCCCAGAACGAAACCGTGCAGACGGCAATGACTTCCATGCAGTGCGAAGGCATGCGGCGAATTACGTTAATTGCAAATGAAGCCAAATGCAAAGTTCGTGCAAACGTTCTGTTACCAAAGAACAGAACATCGACAGCTACAACAATAAAAGTAGAAAAAATATTAAGAAAAACAGCAACAAAAATAACAAAAATAAAGGAAAAAAAGAAAAATAAAACGCAATGCCAGAAACAGGAATCGTCTGAGGAATTTATAACAAATAATGACAGCTCCGACTATGAATGGCCTACAATGTTGTCGGCACGACCAATAGCCAAAGGAAGAAGAACACCAACAATCGATGGATGTGTGTGAGACAGAGAAGGGTAGAGGGGGGCAGGGAGAAAGAGACCCCGCATGGTGCCTCGAAAAATGGAGGAACTTTAAGTGATTGCCAAGCAAATAAATGTGAGAAGCACTTAAGGGCTCTTGGGCAGAAGAGCTGCGGCATCTCCACAGCAGCAGCAACAAATATAACCACGACAGGAACAACAACGACCACGACAAAAAGAACTACAACATCATGTTGCTCTTGCAACATCATAATCACAGTAACATTAAGACTATTGAGACCTCTGGGCCAGAAGAATGTTTCAAGGAGACAGAAGACAGAACGAGACCCAGACCCAGAGTCAATGGGGGGGCCCGATGGCGAAGGCTTTTGGTCTGAGTAACCCAGATACGAGACCTGCACACCTCCCTCGTCCCGGTGCCAATAATTTGAGTGCAAATAAACCGAGAGCCAAAGGCGTTTCCGTGCTAAGTGCTGTGGGAACCTCTCTTGACATCTGCATCGCCAGCTAATGGCAACGAAACATCACCCATGGCCCAGCCTCTGTGGCGGCGGCAACCGACACCATCCATCACCATTACCATCGTCACCCTCTCCTCGTTGTTCCCCGGTCATCGGGGATCACCAGGGTCTGCGGTCGTTTTCACAAATATTTGCACAAATTGAATTCTAATTCGATGCATGTGTATGATCGGAGGGAGGAGGATGGAAAAGGAGGAACACGTTTTTGGCGGTGTTGTGCATGCGTCTGAACTTTCGCCAGAGCCAGAAGGCAGAAAGACAGACAGAAAGACAGACAGCCCACTTAACCACAATAGCTGGCACGCATATGAGGCGAATATTTATTCATTGGTCTTGGTGGATGGTGTTGGTGGCGATGTCGCTGGGTGTTGTTGTAGATTGTTGTTGTAGTTATTGTTGTTGTTGATGATGTTTGCGATTCGCGAAAACTAGGATAATTGCATCACGATGCAGTCGTTGCGGTTGATTAGGTTAGAATTTGAAGTTAACGCTGGAATTCAGGTGAATCGATCGGTCGATTGCGAGAACATCGATGCCCGGAGGACACTCACCACACATGTGTGTGTGTGTCATGTCGTTACATCCATGGTGATAAAATGCATAGCTCTAGCAATTTCGCGGAACGCGTCCGAGAGGCCGAGGGAAAGAAACGAAAACCTCGCAACGATGATCATGCACCGATAGTTGGAGCGATGGTCGGTTGAGGGGGAGGCAAAAAAAGTGGGAAGTTGGGATCCTCCCGTCGTTCCCGCTTCAATTTTCGCCACAAGACTACGTGTTAGTGATGAAGAGGCATCGCCTCACCTTTGCCACCACCTGCGAGCAGAAGTGAGGCGTTGAAGCAGACGATGAATGCGATGACGCTGATTAGAATGACGAGATTGAGGCGACTCAATTGAAGCCGTGACCTAGTAACGAGCTGACGACTGGCAGCAGGTCAGGTGACCGAGTGGCTCCACTTAAATCGATGTCCGTCTAGCTGTCTGTTTATCCATACAATGTCCGTCTGTCTTCAGTCCGTCCCCTCAGTTCTCTCGTCCCACAATTTCATCCGTCCACCTGGCCGTCCACCGATTGAGACGACCTCCGTTGCGTGTTGGCAGCCAGCAACCATTGGCCATCGATCCCGCTGATTGGGAGTCTGTGCGTGAAGACCGATGGAGGAATAGAATTGCAGAAAATATTGAATCCCAATCAATATTGATTTATGATGTGTCGGAAGGTGTTGGAGAAAACGGTGTCAACAAGATGATGATAAGTAGTAAGTCGGGAAAATGAGGTTGAGGAAGAGAATAAAGAGAAGGGGAGAAGAAAGAGGCGTGGCCAAAGAAAAAATATCAAGTAATCTTCATCCCATCAAAGACGTGCAGAAAATCTCGATATCAACAATTGCGATGGATCACGATTTAATTAGAAAGACTCATGCGTTTATCTCTGCATTCCTAGAATACGCTATGGATTAGCGATAGTTGGCAACGTTGGCAAGTGGATGAACCGCAATTCGTAGTTGTTGTTTTTGTTGTCCTTATTGTTGTGGACATCAGCAATAGCAACAGAAGAAGAATAAGAAGAATGAGAACCGTTTAAATGTCAATCTTGAAATTCCAGTTGCCGAGGATAATGCGATATAGCTTATATCAAACATAAATACACATACAAGGAAATCTGCACACAATCAGACAAAAAGAAGTCACAAATGGACAAAGAGATACAGAGTAAGAGAGCGAGAGACAGAGATAGAAAGAGAGACAGCAATAACAGGAAAATCTTGCAAATAAATGGTTTTTCATCAGTCGCTCAGACGGTCAACGAACAGCCAACAGTAGATTATTGTCTGTTGATATCGTCAACAGTAACAACAACTGCAGTCACAATAAGGACAATCAACAAGAACAAAGACAACAACAGCAACAACTACAACAACAATAGCATACGACAACAGAAATAATAGTGGAAAATATTCAGACCAAGTTCGCGCAGCATCAGCAGCAGCTGTTGATCAATGCATTTGAATACTCGTAGAAAAGTTGCATGGACAGCGACAACAATAACAAAAATAACAGTAACAACTACAAGAGAAATAACAATAACAATAATCTCAACACCAACAAAATATTCTTAACAGCAACAAAAAATAATCTCAATGCCAAACAAAAATATTCTCAACGCCAACAAAAATATTCTCAAAAGCAACAAAAAAATTCTCAATGGCAACAAAAATATTCTTGGCACCAACAAAAAATATTCTCAAAAGCAACAACATGGCCATGTCGAAGCCATCCAGCGACAACCAGATATGCAGAGCCATGCGTCGTCCGGCGTTTAAAATGTCGACCACCGAGTCCAGATTGACCGAGGGAGGGTAAAGCGGAGCCATCGCACAGGGGATCAAATCAAATTCATGCAATGGCAAAATTGCAGCAATTGCGACCAGGTTCCAGTTCCTCCGGTTTCAATTCTATTTACTTTACTCACGTTACGATACGTTACGTTGCTATACGTTACGAAACGATTCAATACGATAGAATACGTTAAGTCACAATGGTCCGTTGCCTGAACAACAGTTTGTCTATGTGTGGGTATTTGTTTGCTCTCGAGATTTCATTCGGAATACTCCGATCTCCCCGATATAAGTTGTCCAAAATGAGACACGAGGTGCATGCGATTTGTGGCCCAAACGAGGACACGAACCCCAACAACTCGACCTGGACTCGTTTCGACTCCATTCAATTCGACTCCATTCAATTCGACTCCAGTCGACTCCGCTCGACTCGATGCGAAATTTGGGGCACCGATCACAGGCCACTGTCAGATCGAAATTATAGAGATTTTGTCCATTGAACGATTGCCTCGGTTTCGATTCCTCGGAATCCGACTCGCGGCACCGCATTCCAGACGATGACGAGCCAGGATTCGGTTCTTGTTGACTTCTCGGACTCAAGTCTTAGAACGGTTTTCGATCTCGATCTCAGGGCTTCCGACGCCCACTCATCATCGTCGACTCCTTCCGCTTTCGGGAACCCAGTTTCAGTGCAAGAGAATGCGATTAGAAGGAACATTTACATATCGATGGGATGAGGCGGGAGGACGAGACCAAGTGGGAGGAGGAATGTGAGGAGGAGGAGGAAGAGTGGAGGACGAGGTGACCACAGCCGATGCTTCCCACTGGGTCGCGAGCGAGCAAATTGTTGTTCTTACTGCTATCGTAATAATTGTGTCGACCCACTTCGGACGCGGGTCCTGCTTTCGTCGCCATGTCGCTGCGGCTGGTCTGGGCCTCGGTGGCCGGAGGTGAACGAAATTCAAATCGGATTCGGCCAGACCGAAATGCGATCCCGATGAGTCAGGCAGGCAGCCAACTGGGTTCGATAGAGGAATAGAAAAGAAGTGGAAACTTCTGTTAGTGGTAGGAGAGAAATCGAGGGCAAGCGATGGGTCAGCACAAAATATTAATTTTATTTTCATGAATTCCAAGTTCAGTTTGGAGGAGTCGGAGAAGTTTCGGGGAAAACTCGGTGGATGATTGAAAAATAATCGCTGCATCGACATGGGCAACGAACGAAGGTCGTGGGGGAGATTAATTTGTTGGAGTGAGGAGAAGAAAATCCCAGAAGTTCTAGTTTCCAACTCTCTGCCTGGGTTCGAATGTAGGCAAATGTATGCGCATGCATAATTGCAGCCACATTCCCAACTTTGTTTGATAAAATGTTAATTTATTAATTTGCTGCCGGGGTTGGGCATAATTTTATGTATTAAGATTAGAGCCATTGGGACATCGGCCCAGAGGAAGAACAAAAGGAGGCGGCGGAGGATCGACGTTGCGATGATGCGATGAAATGCAGGTCAACAAAAACATTAGAGATAAGAAATCCAGAGACTTGAGACTTGGTCGCATGACAAACGGTGATCTTTCCGGTATTAGAGCCGAGAGAAAAACCATTAAGAAGTGATGCCACATGCGTCTCCCCCTTCCTCCTTCCTCACCACACCATATTTGGGGCAATGCAGCTTGCGATCAAGTTACTGAGAGGAGCCACCGAGCCAATGAGTAAACGATCGAGTCACTGAGTAAGCGATCGAGTTACTGAAAGCGCGATCTAGGGAATGTAGGCAATTAAATTGTAAGTCGCATAACAGTTGACCATCGCCATCGATGGCTTTTATTGCCTCAAGTTGGCTCTAAGCGTTTGGCCAAAAGATATTAACCAGATTTCTCAATGTACTCTGTGTGGCAATCGATTGCGATGCGATGGATGTTGACGACAATCACTGGAAATTTCTGGTGCTTTCTTAAGGAGGTTCATTGATTTGTTGTTCTTTGAATTGTTCTTGTATTAATTGTTATTGCTTTAATGATTCTTGCTTTATTGATTATTGCTTTAATGATTCTTACTTTAATGATTCTGGTTTTAATTGTTCTTGATTTAATGATTCCTTCTTCAAATGTTTTTACTAAAATTCTTTGATTGTTCTTATTGTAATTATTGTCTTTATGTTTTAGACCAAAAGTCCTCTTTTTTACAATGAATATTCAATTGTTTGGCGGAGCCCAAAAGAAAAAAAGACTAGGGACACAAACCTGCTTCACGACAGACGAGGGAACCGCGACACCTCCCTCTCTCTCCCTCCCCATCTGTCTCTCTCTCTCTCACTCCACCACCCCATGAAGTCCATGTAATCTCACTTTTTGTCGAGGACACAATGCGAATGCCACAAGGAGCCGTCGACATCGAGCGAGTCACGAATTTCGGACGATGGCAAAAACAACAGACCATGCGACAATATTCGACACTTCATCATCACGAACATCAACAGGCGAGGCGGGGCGGATTAGGTGTGGGTTGGAGCAGGAGGAGGAGACTCGAGTAAATCGGCAGCCAACACCAGCTAACGAAGTACTCGATCTCCCCTCTCTCTCTCTCTCTCTCTCTATCTCTCTTCTTCCCTTCCTCACGTGAGCCGCGATGCCATTAAAGAAAATGACTTTCATTGATTTTGCATCATCGACTGTTGCTGTTGTTATTGTTTCTTCTTCGTCTGTTGCTGTTGTTATTGTTTCTTCTTCGTCTGTTGCTATTGTTATTGTTCCTTTTTCGACTGTTGCTGTTATTGCTTCTTCTTCGTATGTTGCAGGCTCAGATTTGAATAAACAAAAACTCACCGTGCAAACGAGGATAATAAAACCGAAGGGATGGGAAGAGTGAGAGGGAGACGTTGGTTGGTTGGTGGAAAGAGCAGGAGGCGCATATTTTTAACGAACGATCCTCTAATTCGCTTTCAAACTAACAACGTCTTTTCCCATAATGTCCACTTGTTCGGCTCATTGTTGCTGTTATTGTTGATGTTGTTGTTATTGTTATTGTTGCCTATTTGTATAGTTCTGTGGAAAGCTTTAAGTGGTTGTTGTTTCCAATTGTTGTTGGTTTCTATTTAGGATAGTTGTTGGTTGTTTTTTTGCAATTGTTGTTGGTTGTCTTAGGCTGCGATTTGGTTGCTGCTTTTGCTGTTGTTGTCACGTTGACTAGTGCGACGTTGGAGCCACACGAGCACACTCGCTGATTAGGGCGATGTTGCGCGGTCGAGTCATCAGCAACAACCACATCGACAGCAGCAGAATCACCACAAGAAACAGCCACAGAATCACCAGCAGCAGCAACAACAGTTTGCATTTAAATCGTCTCATTGCGACTAACAAGTTGCAGATGGCATGAAAGTGATTGGAGCTCACGTGCTCGCCTCAAAAAAAAAAAACCCTCCATCGGAGATCCATCGGTCAATGGCGAGTGGAGGTGGAAGAGGTTCTGGTGAATGAGGAGTCTCCGGTGAATGAGGTCGCATCAACGAGGCGAGGGGGCCAAAGATGAAAAGCACAAAAATTCGTAACCTCATTTGCAGCCGAAATTTATTTAATTCCTGACCTTCTTTGAGCCAACTCCTTCTCTCATCTCAACCAGCTCCGACCTGAAGCTTTTCCCTTTTCAATTGATTTATTTTCCATATCGTAGGGAAAATTCAAATTTCGTGCCTCGCCGCACGACGTCTGCTGCCGACATCGAGGGAAAACTTTTTCAACTTCACGTCGTGCGAAGGTTTCGCCAACGATGAGGCTGGGGTTCGAGGTTTTAGGTTCCTCCGAAGAAGGCTCCAGAGTTTGGAGGTCTCCTCAGCCTGGGGTCGACGTTGGCACCACCCCTGGACTCGGTAATTAACACCGATCGTCCAAAAGAGATGGAGAGCATCCAATTGACACTCGTCTCCCTCCCTCTGACTCTCTTCTTCCCTCTGAATCTCCCCCTTACTCCATCTAAATCGCTACCTCTCTCTCACTCTTCATCTAAGCGAATTCGATTTTAAACGGATTTCGGTTCGTTTGCCTCGCGACAGACGGCGAGTGGCGAGCGATAGAAAGAAATAAATAAATCCGACAAGAAGCCTTTTTGGCCAAAATCATGACACGAACTTTACTTTTCTTTTCGCTCCGTTGGCGCAACTTTTCCTTCTCCGTCGACGCGACTTTTCCTTCCCGCCTATAGACAACGTCACGTGCTTCAGTCGTCACATTTCGAGGCATATGGAAATCACGAACCAAATCCATGAAAAAAAGAGGATTTCATTTGATTTTGTCGAAAATAGTTATTGAAAATTCCGGAAATTTCTGAAATTCCACGAGGGTCGTTTTTAGTTCGGATTCTGTTTTTGTTTTTGTCCATGGACAGACGGAAACACGGAGGTTGGAAACCACGAAATCGCATCGGCTGCTGCCCTCGGGTTTCGTTCTCGACGGGAGCCATGGGAAAGTCTCGAGACTCCTCCGCCGACGCTCGCTTGCCACGAGAACCAAACCAAACCAAACCGAACCGAATCGGTTCTGTTCTGTTTTTGGAGGTCATTTGCATAAATCCTGCCGCCCACGCCGACCCCTCGTAGTCGTCGTGTTGCAGGCGAAAAGTGAATATTGAAGAAGTGAAGAATGGAACCGCATTCAACGAAAGTCGTTCGTTCTTTCGTTGGGCCGTCGATGGTTTTGCAATTTATGCGGGAGATTCAACCAGGCAGATACATATTTGACCCAGTGTCAGCGGGGGGGGGAGGGGGGTCAGAAGAGGGAGGGAGTGGGCGAAAGGAGGGTCAGAAGGCGACGGAGGTAGAATCAGAAGGGTTCACGATGCAGCCTGCACGATGAAGAACGGTTTTCGACGGCGAGCATTTTTTGGTGTTTGAATAAATTATCGATCAGTTCTGCTTGATTGGCCGTGGCCAATGCAGAGACGGAGACTGAGGCGCCGACGTCGATGGCAGCAGCGAATGGATTCTTCGATCGCGATTTCCGCATCGCTCGAAACCTCCGCCTTTGTTGCATTCTTTAGACCTCGATGATCGTTGGTTCCCACTCGCATTTGGTTCTCCTCGCATTCGGTCCTCATCGCATTCCATCGACGACGGACTCGCGCCATATCGGAAGCTTGGCTTGTAATTGCCTCTCGCAGCGAAGACTTAATTGAACAAGTGAGAGCGAGGGGGAGGAGGTGGTTGGGAGAGAGAGAAAGAGAAACCAAAGTCCCGAAATCGGCGGCACAATCACATCAACACCTGGGCCGGCTACACAGCATCGGCTACGAAATCGACATCGACATCTGAGCCGTAATAATTCATTGCCGATGGTTTCTTTCTCGCCATCGTCGAGGAAAGCCCTACGTCGACCTCGGTCTGGGGAGAGGAAGGGTGGGGAGAGGAAGGGTCGTCGTTAGACTGGGAGAAATCATGAGAACCACGCGATCGGCTAAAACAATGTAAACAACCACATTAATAACGACGTCGTCTTCAAGTGGAAATCAAAATTTGCTCCTATGTCCATCTGTCTGTCGTTTCGTCTGTGTCTGCATGTCTGTCTGTCTGTCTGTCTGTCTCTCTGTCTGTCTGAATGTCTGTCTGTCTGAGTGTTTGTCTGTCAATCTGTCTGTCCGGTACTACGTCTGTGAGTATCTCTTCCTATTGATGTTATTGTTGAGTGTGGCGTCGGAAGAGTCCAAGAAATCGAAGCTGCCACAAAGTGGGCGACGGCGAAGGCCGAGAGGAAGACGATCATACCGAAATCCGCGAGGAAGACGATGATGATGATGATGAAGAAAGCCACACATAAATTGGGTCAACGATTAACGATTAGCAGCGACCAGAGAGTTAGCCGCATGGACAGACAGGCAGACAGACTGCGAAACAAGGAGCAAGTGTGAGAACATACGTCGACCGAGGCGCGCCTCTGCAGAGCCGGACAGACAGATGGACAGAACATGAGATGGCCGTAGTAAGAATCGATGTACGAAGGCGAGGAAGGAACGAAGGCGATGAAGCAACGAAGTCTTGTTTCGAGACAGAGACGGAGGATTCGGGACAGGCCCAGATGTCAATGAAGAAGTAATTAATGGCCACTGCCTGGAGAAGAAGACGATGCTTCGACTCGTCGTTCCACGTGGACCCGAGTTGACCCCGGCTGCGGTGCGACTTCGTAACCCATAATCAGACAAAATCGCCGCCGACGCTGAGAGAGAACCGTAAAGATTCACCTACTGACCAACTTGATAAGAAGAACTACAACAAGAAGTACGTTTGGGAGAGGAAAATAATTGAGCGAAGATAAGAATCACCAATGAGAGAACTCTTCTCGGGCTTTCTTGTTTTCAATGAGAAATTCCGCCCCGACTCCCACCAAATCGAAAATTGTTGATGGTTTTGTTGGTGTTTCTTTTTTTGTTGTTGTTTGTTGATTGTTGTTTTCCATCCGTTCGTCTTCCATTATCCAACGATGGGTCCAGCGATGACCCACGTCGATAAGCGAGAGAAACCACTGTTCGGGGCGACATCGGCGACCGTCATCGGCGGCTGAGCGAGTGATGGGCACGCACCGTCGCATGTTTCAAAACGACGCAGGTGCATCACGCCCTCCAATCTCCGGTCCCCTAATCTCTGGTCTTCAAGTTCTGGCCCACAAGTCTCCGGCCCCAAGCCTCCGATACACAAGTTTCTGATCTCTCGGTTATTCCAAATGAAAGCGGCGTGCGGTTATCAGTCAAAGACTTGAGTTGCCCACACCGGACATCGGTCTGAGCCATGACAGCAGTTATTGGCTGTCGTTGTTGTACTCGGTATTGTTGTCTTCCAACTTGTTGTTGTCGTGGTTCTTCTCGTGAATGATGCAGGTGACGAAGTGTTGAAAGAACTCCCGCCGATCGTCCGTTGTCTGTCCTTCTGTCCGTTGTTTGTCAGTCTGTTGTCTGTCTCTCCGTTGTTTCACTCGTTCACTATCGACGGCCGTGGAGAAAGATGTCGGGCATAAATTATGATCCACGGAGGTGTCACCGTGAATGGACTGAAGAAGCTCCGTTAGACTCGTGTCTGAATGTGTGATCGGGAGGAAGAGTTGCTCCGGCCGCTCTCCTGGGGATCCAACACAATGAAGATGACGAGGACAATGAAGACGATGATGAAGACGAAGTCAATGAAGAAGATCATGCGTTTCATTGACTAGGAATGCAGAGCAGTGACAGGTATCGGTGGGGGTGAAGGGAGGAGAGGAAGAGATAGAGAGGAATTCGGTGAGTGGTGCCATCACTCGCTCTTCGAGACTTCGGTCAGCGCCGAGTTCAGGGCCGTCCCTTAAGAGCTTCACTCACTATCTATCTACATGGCCAACGGAGGCGACTCGTCACGAGAGGCTTAAATTGATTTCGAAATTCCAGGCGAATTGTCATTAAGACGATGCAGGGGGCGGAAAGGGCGGAGAAGGCGGAGGCGAATCAAAGAAGACACAACCGGTCGCCGTCTGAGGTTGTCAACTGATCTTCGAAGTTGTGGTCTTCGCGTTCGAGAGGACGATCGAGTGTCGCCAATCACATCGTTAAAAATAGGTTTCTCTCTATCCGTTCATCCGTCTGTCTGTCTGTCCATCCGTCTGTCCGTCCACTGTGTGGCCGATGACCATTGGCAAGGACATTTGTCTCGCACAGGGTGTTTCTCTGATTATCGCCCATGTCTACGAAGACAGCTGTCGATGATATATTGCGGGAAAATTATCCATCAAATGATAATGTTTCTTTGATTTCGAGGTGTGCGGATTCAACAAAGATCGATCCATCATCCAGACACGTATTTCTCTTGTTGTTGTAGCAACATTGTCAACCCACCGATAGTTACTGCGATTCAACAGCGATCGTTACAACAACAGTGATACAACGGCAACAACAACAGTGGTAGTTGTAGCCATGACTCAACCGAATTTGCCGATAATTTCTATTTTTATCACGCTCGATGTTGGTAATTTAGAGATTTCGTTATCGTGTTGATATAATAGTGACGACAGCGACGATGTTGTTGCCAATGAATTTGCTAATTGTTGAGAAAACACTCACGTTCATTGAACTCGAGCAACACTCGTCATCATGTTCATGTTCTCCCATCGTCAGGCGAGAATTCATTTGAATTCATTTGAACATTCTTGCATTTGATTCGGCATAGAAGTTGAACTCGTGTCTCGAACTCGAAGTCTGAATTCATGTTCGAAGCCATGTTCGTGCCGTGACGAGAAGCCGCCAACACCTATCCACAAACTTTGCTCACACGTTCCAGTTCATGCCAGCGGACCTCGGAGGCCACAAACAAATATATTCTATTCTATGTTATTCCATTTTATTATTTATTAAAATGCAGCCGACTCTCGTGTCGATGTTGCTAATGTTGCTGCTGCCTGTCTGCGTTCCATGGCCGAACTTTCTTTTGCTGCTTCTTCCCCCCCTCAAAAGACAGGGGGACGGACGGACAGGCAGATAGACTCTGAGTCAAAGTTCCTTCTCATCGGCTGTTGCAGCTGCTCCACGCTTCACGGTACCTGTTGCCGACGGTTGCACTTGTTGCCGACGACGACGGCTGCTGTTCATTCTGGCCTCTTCTGGAGGTTCTAAAAATAAGCACGGAGCAACTTATTTTAATGCCGCTTACATTAGCATTTTTATTATTGCCGGCAACATTAGGTAAATTGCAATAGCAGACGATCGCGGTTGCCTCCCTGGTCGATATCTTCATCTGAGTGCGGCGATGTCGTGTGCAGCAGCAGCCGCCCCATCGACATCCTTGCATCGCGGACAAATGCTAATTCCCCCTCCCTCTCCCTCTCTCTCTCTATGCCTCTCACTCTGTGAATGTGTGCTTGGAATACCTTCTCCTCGTTTAACCTAGTTTCGCGCTGAGATCTATCAGAGGTTGCTGCTGCTGGAATTGAAATTGGACGAAGGCAGCCGCGGGAGCAGAAAAATCAGCAGCTGCTTCTCTGAATACCCTGGATTTGCATTTTGAGAGCGCATCGCGGCAACTCCTGCTGACGATTGCAATGAACAAAGAGGGGACGACGTGAATGGGAACGAGGACGCGGACGTCATCCAAGGGAACGAGGACGCGATCGTCATCCAAAGGAACTCGGATCGGTCCCGACTCGAACTGAGAAGGAGGCCAGTGTTCTTAATTGCGAGCTAATTCCTGTCCTGGAGATGACGGCAACATTGCCAGCATTTTATTGTCTCGACTGGACTTCGACGACGACGTGCAGAGAAGAAATTGTATCTTCAGCTCTGTCTCATTATAATTTGTAACTTTAAACACGCTGTCCTCAGATTTCCATGGACAGTCAGGCGGACAGACAGTCGTACAGTCAGATAGTTAGAAGAATGAAGGAATCGTGAAGAATCTCGAAATGGTTTTCGTTCTGATCGTGAATTAATTATGGGAAATAAAATGCCAAACGAAGCTAATGAAAGTGACACAGATAGCGATGAGATGCTGGAAAGACCAGCCATCTCTCTGTCCATTTGTTTGTTTGTCCAACCACTTGTTTTTCATCTCTTCCCCATCTACACGGTTTTTAGTTACAGACAGACGGACGGACGGTTTCCTGTTAAAACAAAAGCAATAAATTATCAAAAACCCATAAGCTAATTAATTTTCTTTTTCTCTCTTTCTTTCAGTCTTCAGTTCTTGGAACTTTCTCTTTCTCCGATTGTCAACGAGACGTGAGCGTGGTCGGAGTCGCTGCTAAAAAAAGGTAAGCAAGCGATTTGCTTCTAATTAAAGAGTCATCCATCGTCCGCGCGCTATCTGTCTGTCCGCGCATCTGTCGTCGATGTCGGTCGAACTCAATCAGATTTGGACCACGGTCGAGCCGTCGTCAACGTTGGTAACGGCACGTTCGGTTGGGTTTCTGGGTCAAGTGCGGCATCATCATCCCCGAGTCCCGCGAGCGACCAACGGACGTCGGCAAATTCTTAATGGAAATTTCGAACCCCAGCCCACGCGCTCTAATTGATGATCATCATCCACACCTCTTCCTACTTCGTCCCCTCCTCTCCACAAATTTCATCTGCACTTGACAAATGAGAGCATGTATTTTTCAATTCACATCTCGATGGACACATACATCGCTCTATCTCGTTGATGTCTGTCTAATTAACATGTCGACCCAAAAAAATCTTCCGCGTCTTCCTCGCTGAGAAGACGTGATCGGAATTCGCGTCACGGCCATGTTCGGGGTCGGCTACCGTAGATGGGGCCTCAACGATAAGGTGGAGATGGGGCGTACACAGGAGGTCATTACGAGCTATACGTGATTCTAATGGGATCCTGGGATCAACTACTATAGAGTATTGAGAGATGTTGGACACAAAGATTGAGAATTTGTAGTCAACACTAAGAATGAGAATTTGTAGTCGGATATTTCAAGGAGGTTTCAATACTCGAATATCAATTCGGTTTAGAAGGCAAATGAAGCCTGAGCCTAAAGAGGATGATGAAGATCATTTAGATGTTAACGATCATGATCGTCATTAAGATGTTAACGATGATGATCATCATGAGTTTGTTTGGAGGAAACAAAGAGATCCGACATGTTTTCAAACAACTTCAGCAACACGAATAACTAACAACAAACAAGAACAGCAAACATACATGTTAGTGCTGTATATTTTATTTTTGTTGTTGTTTTTGCTTTTGTTGATGTTGCAACAACGATGCTCAGGAATGTTCGCAGCGGCGGCTGCGAAGGTTTCGGCAACAGGTTGAAATCGAACACCGCCTCAGACCGATCTGCCTGAAGGAACCTCGTGTAGCTCGTGTAAAAAATGGGAAAACAGCAAGTGTGCCATGGGTTAAGGTTGTTTTTGTTGTTGCTTTGTTTCGTCTATTGATGTTGTTTGTTATTGATGTGGTTGTTGTTATTGCTGTTGAAGTTATTGATGTTTTTGTTGCTTTTGTAGTTTTTGATTTTTTTGATGCTGTTAAAGTTATTGATGGTGTCATGTCTAGGAAGAAGGTGTTAAAACACAAAGTTCATGAGAGAAAGAGAGAAGAAAAAAAAAAATAAAATATAAAAAAACAAAATAGAAAGAAAAAACAAAATAGAAAGAAAAAACAAAGCAAAAAAAAACACGAAAGTTAAATAAAAATGAGGCAAATTCCAGCGAAGAAAGAAAACGCATACAAAAGGATAGAAAGCAAATATCGAGCCTAGGCAAAGAACCCTGGGGATCATGAGGCGGACGAGACGAACGAGACCAAAACGAGAGGGGAGAATTAGAAAAGAAAGAGAGGGGAGAAATGAGAAGAAAGAGGGCGACGAAAATGAGAATAAAGAGAGGGGAAGACATTCTCAGAGGATACCGAACTGGAGGCCGTCGTTCTTGAAAGCATCGAGCGTTGCTTGATGGCGTTTTGATGAATCGCAAGGAGCAGCAATTGAAGCCAATCATGGGGCAATTTCGTAAACGAGAAATGTGGCAACATTGTGGACCACGAAATATGCCTGCCGCCAGCAGCTGAAGCGAAACCCACCACGGCAATAACAACATTGGTGAATCAAAGTCGTTGATCAACAACAACAACGTTCAATCGACAACAACAACAACCCGATTGGCGAAACTTGCTCTTGAAACAACAGTTAGATTGGAAATTTATTGGAAGCACTGGCATCAACAACATCAAGACGAGTTGAGAAGCATCAACAACAGGAGATGAAAGACAGAGAGCGATGAGGAGAAGAAAGTGGGAGGGAGAGAAGAGAAAAGGAGGAGAAGCCGATAGCGATAGAGAATGATGAAGAGTCAGCCACAGGAAGAGGTGTTGCATGTTGGCGACGAGAGCAACAACGACGACCGAGACGACAACGACTACCTCCACTTGGCAGCAGTGTAAACAGGTGTTGCCGACACAAACACAGGAACAGAACTGACACCCACACACATACACCCAAGACACCTGCATTCACATGTTACGCACATGCGTGAGCCGAAGACGAAGATAAAAAAACGACCATGAGAGTGAGAGAGAAGAAGAAAAGCAGAACCAGCAGCAATATCCGATTCGAAGAAGTGGATTTTTAACAAGAATTTCCACTTCCCCTCTTTTGCTCTGGCAGAAACCTCACGACGTCTCAGCTGTGGAGCGACATGAGTGTCGTGGTGAAACGTCGATGAAGGTGAAGGAGCCAACTGAGATAAATGACTAAATATAGCGACGAAACGAGGACATTCAATTAGGCCTGGCACATATATCAATTTGCCTGCTGCCGAAACGAGATGAGGGAGGAAGAGCGAGTGAAAAAACTACATGATTCGGAGAGTGAGAGGGAAGTCGACATGGAAAGATAGAGGAAAATCACGGTACAGAGAATCATACGAGGGCATCTGACCTGATAAACGCGAACGCGTGTTAAGTGAATCCATCATCCAAAGGACTTGAAGAACCATTCAAGAGCAACCTCTGCCAAGTGTTAATTGAGATCTCGTTAGAGGGAGGGGAAAATTCTTTGGAAGCCTCAGAGTAAATGTGTGTTGGAAGAGAAGAGAGACAAGAAGAGAACCCCATATGAAAATTTTAGATATATTGGAGGAAGACATCAATGAAGGTGACGAATATCTCAGAAAGGTCGAAGGGACTGTGATCAAGAGCCTCTCGAATGTGAGGAAGGTTTCAATGAAGAAGTTATCCATGAAGAAGGTCTCCATGAGGAGGTATCGATGAAAAATAAATAAAACGCTCAGTGAGGAAGGTCTCGTTAAACTCTGACTCGTTGAGGTTCTTTAAAATCCGATTGATGTCGTTACAAGATCTCCCCTGATCCCATAAAGAACGTAAACAACGTGACACGAGGTGTCCGAAGGGAGCGAGAGAAAAACAGAAAATCTCCACAAGTCGTCTAGTGAATGAGATGTGACACACACACACACACTCTCCCCACGCACACACTGAAGAGTGGAAAATCTACGCAATCCAGCGGAGGCGACTTCATTATATCATTATTAAGAGATCAAACACCACGTGACGTTACCTTGGAAGGAGGAGAAGGGAACGAGTAGAAGCAAAAGATAGTGTATAAAAAGAAGAATAGGGTGAGTGAAGGGTCCATTGGCGTTATTAATGATAGATTTAAAAAAGGCTCAAGTTGTTTTCAGAAATAGATGCGTGGGCTCCCCCACCTTTCTTTCTTTCTTTCTTTCTGTCTCTCTCTCTACATCAACCTTGAATCCCATTCAAGATCAATGGAGAATTCCTTATTATTATTCTTATTTATGTTTTTGTTATTGTTGGTTTTGTTATTGTTGCTATCGTTGTCTGTTGTTTCTCCTATCATTATTGTTGCTTTTGTCATTCTTATGATGACCCGAGGTGTTTTGTTGCAGGTGTTTTTATTTTCATTATTAGCCCAGCAGGGCGCACAATCGCCTCGAACGGGACTCAAGAGCGGTTTCGGTTATAAAGTTGTAATAGAGACAGTAGAGAGAGAGAGGAGAGGGAGTACGAAATAGGAGATAGATAATGGAGGAGAGGAAGACAACAAGATAGGCAATAAAGGAGTCAATTTTATTCAGAAAAATAAACTCTGCTTCCCCTTTCTTCCTTTCTTTTCCTTACCAAGACCCGTTCGTTGATCAAAAATATTTGAATGGAGATCGGAATTTCTCTCCTTTTTCACTCAACCCCCTCCTCCTTCACCCACCCAGTCGCCATTGTATCGAGTTCATTCCAGTGGCCACGGAGCTCCCACTGACTCGTGGCCTCGGGGGCCCGAAATGCGAACGAAGCACGACACGCGACACACGAGACCCGAATCACTTGCTCCGCTTCCGCCGTGTGCCAGTTTCCACCAGTTTCCTTCACCGCCACCACGGCGGCCGCCGCCGCCGCCCACCCTCGGCCCGGTTGGTGGCGGCTTCGGTTAGCTGTTCTTCGCCATAAATAAATTTCGCAACAACCGGGCATAAATCGTCGTCGAAGGGGGGGACGAGATCGGGAGGGGGTCGACGACGACGGGGTTGTTTGACGACCCATTGAAAATGAATGCATTGGGCGGCATGGGGACAACAACAGCAACAACAATCAATGCAACAACAACTACAATCACTACAACAACAAGATCTCACCGATCTGCACGCATTTTCCCGTTTCTTCATGGCCACGAGAAATCGCCGCAACGAAGTCCCGGAATCAGGTTCGGGAGCCACTGAAGCTGCTGCTGCTGCCGTTGGTTTGGAGTCGTATATGGAACAGAGAACTAAATCAATCGCCCCGTGACAACAACGGCAACAACTTCAACAACAAGAACCGAACCGACCCGACCCGACAGCATCTTCCTTGTTGGCCAAAGCCAAAGTCTCGTTGAAGTCGTCAAGCGACAGCAACAAGTTTTTCGCAGCGAAAGAGAGGGAGAGAAAGAAGAAACAATCGCATGGATGGAACAACTCACAATCGCATGGATGCAACAACTCACGTCGCGAAGAAGAACTGTTAGAAAATCAAGTTTTCCAAAAGGCGCGTTTTCCAGCATAAGAACCGTGGTATGCGATCCAACCCATCATCCCCTCATTCGTCCCGATGGCGATCGGAGCGCGCAGATTGAGAGGGGAAGAAGTGACCACAATGAAGATAAAGAAGAAGACCATGATGACCACGATGAAGGTGACCAAGATGAAGAAGAGAAGACCATGATAACCACAATGAAGACGACCACGACGACGATGATGATCATGAGGATGCGACGACTCTCTGTGGTCATAATGGCCATCATCGTGATAATAACGAGGACGTCGCCGATGATGATGACCGAGACCGAGTGGATGATGAAACCAATCGGCATGGGGATGACCAAGATGAAGATGACGACGATGACCACGACAATGACTACGACGATGAAGACGACGACAAAGAAGACTATGACGACGAGGACAACTGGTTCTTGGGACGACTTTGAAATAAGTTAGAAATAAGTTGATTCGGTGATCGCTATCGCTGGAACATGTTTCGCTCTTTGGTCAATCGTTTCGAAGTCCGCAACAAGTGGACATTGCAGAAATAGGGACGATAACAAGTACAACCGTGAGTACATTTGGCGATAACAACAACATACCGATAACAAAAACAACATTGGCGATAAATACTACAACAACCTCAATCCGATAGCAACAACAACCTCAACCCGATAACAAAAGTCACAATACCGATGACTGTAACATGTCGTTGGAGTCGTTTTCGTCGTCGATCGATCGTCTGGACCCACTTCTCGCTGACGACGACGACAACGCATCGGCTGGAGTAACGTAATCACGTAGCTCTTCACGTAATCCAATGCAACGTAATGGATCGCGACGTAATAGAACACGAGGCATTACGTCGATCGATGATCGTCGCGCGGTCGCATCGTGCGCGCGGATCGATTGCTGGCGATAAGAAGGAAATATGCAAACGACTGGGATGAGGGAGGTGGATGAAGGGGGCGAGAGAGAGAGAGGGAGAGGGCACGATGAAGAGGGCGGATGAGAGGGGACGACGTCAGTGGACGACTTTTGACCAAGTCTGGTAAGACTTACGAGCGGCATTCGGTCGTGCGATGCCGTCGATAACGCCGCAAATGGTGTCGATCGACCATAAATTCCTTGCAATCGACGATGTTCTCGCTATCTCTATCCCATTCTCGCTACTTCTCTCTCTCTCTATCTCATTTACACACAGACCTGTTGTGAACTCCTGCGATAAGAATAGCAAGCAATGGAAGAGGCCGGCATTGGGTTGGAAACGACAGAACGATAGTGAAGATTGAAGAGAAGATTAAAACGAAGCCTAGAGCAACATTTAGAATAATATTGGGTGGTACGACTTCTAGAAGCCTCAAACGGACCCACCAATTGTCTTAGGTCGAGTCAAAAACAATCACACAAAAACGCAGGTGCCTCGCGGGCTTCACTAAGATCTAAAAAAAAAAACACTCCACCAAAACCAACTACTTAAAGCAAACATCTCCCGAAAACAACTTCTCCTAAAACCAACTTCTCCCGAATCCAACCTCGTTGAAAAACCTCTCCTTCCCACATGCTACGACACGATCCATGTTCCACTAACTTTTGGAACCTTATCGCGCCTGGGTCATCACTTCGGCTGAGATGTGCCAAAAATATGAGCAATAGCGGGAAACGACAACGACAACGACTTCGACTACGACTGCTTTTGCGAAGCGATTCCACGTTTGGTCACTGCGAGAGACGGCAAGAGGAGGATGGAAAGGAAAGGAACGAGTCGTGGAATATCGGCTCCTTTTACGAGGCCTACAGTCGAGGGGGAGAAGATGGATGGGAATATAAACTTGTCATATTCACTTACAATGGCAATGGGGAAACAAAAAAACGACTGCAACAAGAAACTCAGATATGAATACCAATGAAAGCAGAAGAGATATGGCACAAAAGAGGGAATAAGAGAGAGTACAAGAGAGGGAACAAGAGATGGAAGAAGAGATGGCACAAGAGATGGAATAAGAGATAGAAAAGCGAGGACATAGCGAAAGAGAATCCAGACTGGTGAAGAGACAGGGAATTTGTATAAGCGGCATAGAATAGAAATATCCGAGAGGGAGACAGAACAATACGTGGTCAACAAGTCAAAGACGGACGCCGGCCCATGGAACAATGGCAACGGGAACAGTGGACCGATAGCTGGAAAGAGGACGAAGAGAGCGTCGAAAAGAGGGAGCATGGCGTCGAAAACAAACAAACAAATCTAGTCACAAATTTATTTCTGTGGATTATTCACTTTTTCAATTCCTCTTCGAAGTCCATCGAAAACTTCAGCGAGCCTACACGTAGGAAAATAACCGAAGAACCGAAGAGTTTCAATGGATTCGGTTGTATAGAGGGGGACATGAGGGGTGGCCTCAACAAGTTGTCTGAATTTGGGTCATGTTGGAGTCTTCTCCTGTCCCTCCTTCGGAGGAGGAAGATAAACTTGAAACGAATATGTGAGAGTGAATGAGGATGACGAAGACCGTGTTATTTTCGGTGAGAATCGAAATTCCTTAGCCGAGATCGTCATCTTCAATCGTTGACGACGGCGACAGATCCCTGCAATTGACCCATGGACAAATTCCACCATCTCATCATCATCTCGATCGAAATTTTCCGTCGTCCCAACGCCCCAAGGTTCCCGCTGTCCAGCAGTGGGATTGCGGCCATCGAATGCCAAACTGGGTCCGCTGCATCGGTCAGTTTTCAGCACATCATTCGCCAATCGACTGACCAAACGACCAACCAACCGACCACACAGATTAGAGGCCACTCATCCTCCGCCCCTTTCTTCATTTCACTCTATCCTCGTGTCTCGGTCGCCAACTAATTTGTTGTAATAACCATTCAAATCCATGGACAGAGGGACGGACGGACAGGCGGACAGACAGACAGAATGTCGGTAAAAGCAGGGCCGATATGAGGGCCAGCAAAAGAAGCCGCTCGAACTTGGTTTGCATCGCACGCGAAGCTCAGATTTATTATAATCATCATCATGAACGTCAACAAGTTGTTTTTGTTCTTCTTGTTGCCATTGTCCAATCACCAAAGCAGCAACAGCAGCAGCAACATGTCCGGAAAATTGCCGTCTTTGACGTTGCTTTGGCCGTACCTTTGGCCGTGATCAAAAGAAAAAAGGGAAATTTCTCTCGGTCGAGGGAGGAGCTCGAGCAAATCTGGACCTGAGTCTGGGTCTGAGAGTGAACCGTGCATGGGAACGATGGTCGATGGCTCTGGGCCAGTGATTTCGTCCACTTAAGTCGGGTCCCATCGGCCTCGTTGTCATCTCCCAGAGTCGTCGTGGTCACCGTGAACTGGGCTTTGTCTAGGGAACGAGGGATGAGGCGGATGTTGACCGAGTCTCAGACCCAGATCGAGAGATCGGTCCGAGACCCAGTGAGACATAATTTTCGCTTTTCCATCCGTCTGTCTGTCTGTCTGTCTCTCTCTCAAGTTTCTGTCTCTCCCTCACGTCTCTGTCGTAGTTTGCGGAGCAATGTCAAGTGCTTGACAGATGTGGAACGCGCTCTTCTTTCACGCCCATGCCCCGACTTTTTTGTTTCGGACTTCCGCTGGCGTGAATTTCTCGGGATCCAATTAGAATCGTGAATTCGGGGCGATGGATGCATGAGACTCCGTTTAATTGGCGTAGGCGCTACTTACGGTTTCCGTAGAAAGTGAAACTTTCTTTCGCGCTAATGACGACAACGACGACGAAGACGATTTCGAGGTTTGTCACGCTGTTGCCGATGGTTCTTGGCACACTTACCTGGAAAGATTGAGAAAGAGAAAATGTTTTAGTTAAAGGCTTTAAGTGGAAAATTAAAGGGATTCGAAATCGAAAAGAAGAACATTCTTCAATGGTTATGGGAGAGGAAGATGGGAGTATTGTAAACACTTGATTATCTTCTCTTGACCTTTTGAGCCCTGGACAACCTTCAGAATTTCTTCGACGTCATTGCAAAAACCCGAAGGACGTTCTTTGTGTGGCTTTCGCAAGGAAGCTCGATTGTTGTTGCCTCTTCTTCGCTGCACTTTTCGCAAATTAACAAAACCTCAGCCCAAGAATAAACAAAACCCACCCAGGCCTGACCGTAGGAGGCGTCGAGTCTGCGATGGGCGGGGAGGGAGTCGACGGTGTTTGCTTCGGGCAATAAATTCCTCTTAATTGAAATCTTAATTAAATTTAAATCCCCTTCGTCGATTCGTAGAATAAACGTTATATAAAAACAACAACAACAATGAGTTATCCAAACCATTATAATCATATACCACCACAACAACAATAACATCAATATAAACAATAGGAAGAACAACAATAAATATTCCAAGAGGAAGAGAAGAGAAATTATCTAAGGGGAAACATCATGAACAACTAGAAACCTCCATTAGGAAAATCACAGAGTTTACTGCGAGGGGGCGGAGAAGAGAATGAGAGAGATAGATGGAGTGGGAGAGAGTGAGAGTGAGAGAGAGGGATGGGAGGTTCTTCAGGAGCTAGCGTTAGATAAGCATGTCCAGTGCAGTTAACTAATTACAGTTAATTGCAATAACAACAACACCTCAACTGAATACCAACAATAAACAACACCGATGGATAGCAACAATAACTAAATGCAACAACAAAGAATAACAACAACACTAACGGCAATAGCCACAAAGCACAGAGGCAGAGGATGGAATTAAATTAAACGAATTACTCGGAGCTTCTTTAAATTTCAAATCCCGACAAGGAAGAGGCCGGGATGAAAAGCGAGAAAAAAAGCCCAACCGACAACAGCAACAACAACAAAAACATCAGTCTGCAAATGAAGGAGTGGAGGAGGAGGTGGATGAAGAAAACTGTTTGGAAAAGCGCTGCGCTTGAGCAACCGCCGCCAAACGTCGGGTTCGCCTCTTGGACCCGGGTTCAGTCGTCGACGGCCAGCGGGCGGAACGCGCGACGGTCCGGGACCGAGGCCCCCTCCTGCCTCCCTCTACTATTTGGCACTGATTAATGGCGACGAGCGGAAGGAAGGGTCCAACACACTCTCACTCATTCATTCACTCACTCACACTCTCACACATGCCCAACGAAGGTTGATGGAGCCTCACTCGGAGTCGTTGAACCCCGCGCTTCGTCGGGATTCGCGCCAAAATTTATTGGCTGCGAATCAGCGAAGAAGTGGCGGCGGCCTTTTTGCTGTCCGTCGCCCAACGGATCGGCCCCCCAATCTCCCCTCAGTACCTCTGACAAAAGTCAAGGGAGACAGAGTTTTTGCATCAAGTCGAGATTCCCATGTAGTCAAGAAATTCGTTCTTTTATTGGTTTTTTGCAATGAAGGAAATGATATGGAGAATGGTTTTTGTAGAAGTTTTACCATTTTATTTTTTCAAAAAATTTTAATTTATCAAAAAAACAATGAATTGAAAAATATCGATTAAAAATGAAAGATCAAAATTTGATCGGAATATCGATCAGAAATTTATCGAAAAAAATAATAGAAAAAATGTCGATCAGAAATTTAACGGACAAAAATTATAGAAAAATACTGATACAAAAATTTTATGAGAATTTTATTATAAAAGAAGAAATTGGAAATAAAATATAATGTTATATATTATTTAATTTATATCAATCTTTCAATCTGAACTTGTGAATAATTTTCTTTTCATTTTTTTTCGTTTCAGGTAATTTTCAACAAAGAGTAAAAACTAACATATAGAAACTTCAATTTATATTAGTAAGATATTGGTAAGATATTGTTACATAAACAAAAAAATCTGCCAGTCGTGGGATCTATCGTGATCTCCCATGTGCGATAACATCGAGCTATAATGCAATAGCTTTTTCGCTCCTTCTTCTTTCGTTTAATATCACTAAACATTTCATTAGCATCGTCACAAGATCCAGACGATGAGGCGGAACAAACACATACACACTCTCACACACACACAAAACAAACAATCGCAAGACCACCAACCGACACAAAGAAGTTGCACTCAAGGCCAACGTCGTAAACGTTCGCTTAGCCTAGATTTGTTGAAGAAACAACAACAGCAGAAGAAATATTAACATGAAATGACACCGGGAACAACAATAACAACAAACATATGACAACAACTACAACAAAAATATAAAAAAAAAAACAAACGACACCAACAACAAAATATTAACAACAGACAAAAACAAAATATTAACAACCGGCAACAACAAAAAGATCATTACATCAACAACTGAAATTCATCACAAACAATTCCTAGAAGCGACACATCTTGTTGTAGTGTTGTTGTCTGTAAGACATCCTCGCTCATTCGCGAGGAGTAATCTTCTCTCTCTCTCATATTCCCTGTCTTTGTCTCCCTTTGAAACCATCGCTGGCGCTAATGACAGACGGCTGAAGCGACAGTTGTCACAGGCGAGGATCAAAGATCGCGATGACGACAACAACTATATAGCAACAACAACAACAGAGACAACGATGACACAGCGATGAGAAATTGTAGATGTTGATGTTGTTTTAAAAGTTGTTGTTATTGTGATTTTTGTCCGAACATGTTCCAAACGTCGTGATTGAGTTTGAACGGAAATCTTGGGAGGCAGGCAGGAGGAGGTCGATTAGAACGATTGGCGGGAGCCTGAGACAAATCGTCGAGATCAGAAGCCGACAATGACTTCATTGTCGACGATTGTTGCTATCGAACGAAGGAAGCCGAAACCCCCGAAACCCCCCTGATTCTGTCGTCCTCACGACTCCTTCATCCTCCTGCTTCCACCGTCCTCTTGAATCGTTCTCTTGATTTCTTCATCCTCTTGATTCCATCGTTCTCGTGGCTCTCGCAGGTCACTCGACGGAACCTTTCGCCGTGTCAACAGCAGCTCACATTCTCCCATACACTGTTGCCTTTGTATGGAGTCTGAGTCTCCCAGGACAATCGACAACCGAGAAAAAACAAAACAACAAAAACTCTGTTTCCCACGTCTGAGACCACTATGGGCCAAGAGCGGCGGGGTTTGGCGACTTTAGACCCAATCGAAAATATTTGTTTGCGTGCCGAACGAACGAATGAATAAACGAACGATTTTTCCATCGGCAGCGTGAGGGACTTGAGACCACGCCCTCTCTATGCCCCCTCGACGCCTCCCGATCGAGACACGACTTCCTCTCATCGTTCTCGGCAAACCGAAGTTGGAGTTAAAGTCGAAGTTCGAGCAAAAGTTGCTGCTCGCGCAACTCTGAGCGGCGGCTGCTGTTGCTACCATTGTTGTTAATGGTGATGGTTTTGTTGCTGTTGTTATTGTAGATATTGCTGTTTTTGTTTTAGCCGTTGTGTATTGTAAACGAACGGTATTTTCTGCATATTTAACTCTTACCATTGAGATTACGCCCCATGTCGCCGCGTGTTTCGGAGGCGGCGGTGTCGGCGGCCGCTGTTGCTGCTGCACCGCGAAGACGGCGGCAACAATGACAGCCGCGTCCAACACATGATGATCGTCGTCGTCGATGTGGATGTGAATGTGTTGTTTTTGGTATTGTTTTTGTTGGTGTTTTTGTCGGTTTTGTTCTTGTTGTTGGTGATGTTGGTTTCGTGGTCGTTGATGCGGGTCGGGTTTCGGTTCCTTCAATACTAAGCTGCAAGCCGCAAGTGATGTAGCAACAACAGAATTAATAGCAACAACAAAAGAAACAACAACAACGTTGGTCTCAGATCAATTTCATCGTGTCGGAGGCAAAAGGGGCGGCCTAAAGACCTAAAGAGGGTGAGGTGAGGCGGCGAAGGTTTGGCACATGAATGCATTTTGAAAATTCCTCGCGATCGATGCAACGGAAGCCAACGGTGCCGTCAGTCGGTAACAGAAACAGCAACAACAACAACTAAAACAACAATAAGAACAACAAAAGAACCACCATCAATGACGATTGTCAATTGTTTTTGGTTTTTGCATCCATCGCGGTCGATGAGTTACAGCAACATTTCATTGTTGTTGCCTCCACCATCGCTGTTGCCGTGTCACTACCTCTTCTTCTTTTTCTTTATTTTGTTTTTGGGTTTTTCTGTAATGTAATACGATTTGAACTTGAACCACAAGCCGACCTGTTGTTGTCAATTCGGATTTCGCCCATTCGCACACTAAAAAAGCGATGAGAATTGAATCGAACGAAACGGTTTCTGAGTTACGAAAAAAAATATTTGAAAATAATTCCCAATTGATGACGGAAGATTCCCGGTCGTTTTTTTTTTCATTTTTGTTGTTGTTAGTTCTGATGATGTTGTTGTTGGTTGTGTTCTTGCTTGTAATTTTTGTTGTTGCTCGTATGTACTTTATTGCTTGTATTTTTGTTGTTATTTTTGTTATTATTCATGTCCTTGTTTTCGGTTTCATGTCGACGCTTTGTCGATTCATGTCGAAAACATGGGCGAAAATTGAGCAACGACAAAACAACGAAACGAACGAAAGGAGTAATGTAAAGACAACAACAATGCAAAACAACAACAATGTCAAGCAACAAGAGGAAGTCAATAGCAAGACGACAAAAAAATAATGCAAAAAAAGATACAAGAACAACAACGGCATAGTCGGATCATGTTGACTGCACCAACAAAAACCATCGGCAACATCGAATGCGTTCGATCGGCATGGGAACAAGGAAGAGATTCGTGAATGAGAGACAGGAGGGGAAAGATAGGGTGGAGAGAGAGGAAAGAGAGGGTGGAGATAGAGAGGAAAGAGAGTGTGGAGAGACATCAGGAGACAAGGCTGGCGGCATCAGGCAAAGCAAGACTTGACAATTTATGACGTTTTATCGATGATTTAGCGACGAGCACCGGTTGACAATGACGACAAGGCAAAAAAAAAACGACAACAACGACGAAGCGCACGCAGCGACGTCGCCGCGATGTCTGGCCAAGAAATCGGGATGTTGTTGCATAGTTGTTGTTGTTGATGTTGTTGACAATTTGCTTTGGCGGGATTTGCATGCGAAGCGAAACGAATCGAGAATTTCGTTCGATTCATAAATCAGAGGAAGTCGAACAAGAAGTGAATGAAGAAGAGCCAAAATGTAAAGAAAACGAACAACAAATTTAATAAAAAGAGCAGTAATTTTAACCAAAAGAGCAATGCATTTAAAAAAAGTAAAAGGTAAAAAATAATAAAAACGAAAACAACTTCAACAAGTTTTTTGATTCGCAACGCGGCGGGAGACCTTCGAAAAATTAAAAAAAAAAATCGAAAACGAACCCATCGATGACGATGTCGAAGTTTTTCCAACTGCTGGCGCTCTTGACATGTTGCTGTTATTATTGCTGTTGCCGTCGGCGATGCATCAATCACTCGCTACACCAGGCAGCTAACAATTTACCGCTCAGCAGCCGTCGTTTACTAGGATTATTATGAGCGATATTGACTTTGATTGTTCGTTTCTCCTGTGGCCGTGGCTTCGACTTTTGTTTTCTAAACGTTTGCTTTTGTTATCGATTCGAAGGTAATTGCTGTCGATTCGTCGGTAATTGCCGCCGATCTATTGTTGCTGATGCATCTATTGTTGTTGCCGATCTATTGTTGCTTCGCTTTCATTATCTGACGGCGAGCCATTTGTCATCGATCGATTGCAACATGGATTGAAGCATCGATTGGTTGGGAAGCGATCGATTGAAACCTCGATTGGTGCAAAAGAGATCAATTGAAACCTCGTTTGGTGAGGAAGATCATCGATCAAGTGGTTGTTGCTGCCGATTAATGCGATGTGGCTTCGATTTCGATTAGCGCGATGTTGCTTCGCTTAATGTTGCCTCTATTAACGCGTTGTTCACTCGATTAATGCGATGTTGCTTCGATTAATTCGATGTCGTTTCGATTAATGTTCCGATGGCGATCGCTAACGATGTGCGTGAGCTACAATTAGCGAACTCGACTCCTGCTCCCAGAGGGACCTGGTGGACCACACAAAGAGAACTTCACAAAGGGAGCATCTACAAGGGCCTGGACAACATTGTGTGCGTCGGAATGTTGTCGTCGTTGTTGTTGATGTCGAATCAGCGGCAACAAACTGCATGCAAATTGGCTTCGATTCGAAACCGATCGCTGGGACTCAAACGAGGGGAGGAGAAGGTGGGTGTGTGAGAAGGAGAGGTGGAAGAAGGTGGAGAAGAGAGAAAGAAGAGTAGGAGACAACGAGTCAAAGTCGCCTGATGCCCACTGATTGACAATTTTTGTCCGGCAATCGTTGTCGCAGAGGGATCTGTCGCCAGTTGCTGCTGTTGTGTCTGTGATTTGAGAAGCCGTCAGTCGGCCAAAGCAAGCACCAGACGTCGTCGTCATCGTCTTCGGTTCCATTTCCTTCGGCTCTGACGTAGACAAGAAACACCAGTCGCCGTCGTCGATGTCGATAGTGATGGGTGACGTCAGGGGTTTGGGGCGTGCGATGGCAGCGAAAACAGCTCGCGTTCTTTGCTGTGTGTAGAATGCAGAAAAACTTTTCCATTCCTCGCGTTCGGTTCTTTAGTCTTTTGTTTCATGCCAAACCAGATACCGCAGTCCATTTGGTGGTTGGTTCTGACGAGAAGACCTTCGAAAGGGAACGTTCGTTGCACCGTCGTTGGGCAGCAGAAACCACAGTAACAACAACAATAACAACACTGTGTAATGCAACAACAATGGGCAAAAACCACGGCAGGCGAAAAATGTCAAATCATTATAACGCCAGTTTATGGCATCCAATAAAAAACACCAACAACTTTTGTATTTTTATGCAAACATTCACGGTGAAGCAAAAAAAAAGTTATAAAATAACCACACACATACAACAATAGTAGACACACACACACAAATTGTTCACACATTTCCTTTTGTCGACTGCAGCCGTTCGAAGTGCGAGAATGTGCTGAACTCGGGTCCATTTGGATACCGGCTTGAGGTTGTGTTGGTGAATCGTATGCTTGGTGTCAATTGTTATTGTGTCGTCATCGCTGACGTCGTCGTCCTCATTGTGTCGAAGAAACTCTTCAGCAACGGATCCCCGGAAAAGTGTCAGAAAATTATTTTCACAAGAAGCTAAAGAATAATTTTATTTGACATTCGTTGCTGTGTTTTTATAAAAAAAAAATCACACACAATCTCTCTACTTCTCCTTAAAAATAACACACACACAGCGTAAGCAACTTGTAAGTGTATTTTGTTAATAATCGTTAAATGCTGGAATTTAATGGCTCCAGCATGAATTGTCTTGGATTCTGATCGGGCAACAGCGATTTCAGAAAAAAATCTATTTTTATATTGAGACATTCGGCATGAAAACGAAATTAAGAATCGAGATTTTATGGTTCATGCCAAGTTCGTGCCTTAAGTCTTTTATTTTATTTTTATTTTAAATCATCGAGAATATGGGAATTTTATACAAATAAAATTGTGAATTTTATCGAAATTAAAACGTGAATTTATTGTAATGAAAATGTAAATTTTATTGAAATGAAAATGTAAATTTTATTGAAATTAAAATGGAACTTTTATCGAAATTAAAATGGAACTTTAATCGAAATGAATAGTGCACCGAAATAGAAATAGTAGATTAAGATACTAACAAAACGATAATTAAATTTTTAATTAATATCTCTCTTTTCTTCTCTACTCTTGCAGATCTCTATTTCAAGGTAAGCAAAGGAGAAGATTCTAAAATTAAACCAACGCCTTTGGATCCCGCGGTGAATCGACGCCGACAGGTTTTGCGACAAAATTAGATCGATTTGGAGTGGGGGAAATCGAAGGAAATTGAAGGAATTGATTTATGCCTTGCAAGAGAATCGGAGTCCGTGGGGTTCCAACTGATTGCTTCCGGTCAGTTGGTTGGATGTTGGTCGGTCTCTAAGTTGGTCGATTGGTTGTTGGTTGTTCTTTTGGTCGGTCCTTTTGGGTCCCTCGGTTGGTCTATCACTTGGTCACGCATGCGCTCAGCACGAACGACGTCATTCGCTTCGATGGCCACCTGTGACCACGGGACCCCATGGGAAACCCATGCCTACGCATGTCGCTCACGATGGCGATTTTAATTGTTGCAATTGCTGCACGACAGCGACGGCAGTTTTTGACATAAACTCGCTTCTTTACCGTCCAACAGGGGAGTAATTTTCACATCACTGCGAGGCACAGAGAACGCAATACACAGCGAGCAAATATAATGCAAAGAAAATCAAATACAGAGCAAATAAGAAAGCGAATGAAAATCAAATACAGAAAAAATAATAGGATCACATAAATTCTGCTTCTGGCGACGTAATAAAGTCGTCCGCTTCCCTAACGATTTGCGCTAATTACCGAACGAACTGACAATTTAAGAGTGGACTCCGTGGCCCGAAACCAAAGCGAATCGTCTCCAATTACGCTGTCCAATCGGGTCGGCCTACAAAAGTGTCCGAGTGTCCATCTATCGTCTGTCTGTCCTGTTCATATGTCCGTCTATTTATCTGTCCGTCCATTCATCTATTCGTCCGTTCATATGTCGTCGTCCGTCTTTCCTCGGGCAAAAACAAACAGACGAGCGACAAATGAAAAATTATAATTATAGACCGCGATCACTTCGAGTGGCAGGATAACGACAAGAACAATAACAACAATAACAAGAAGAACAATAATAATAACAAGAACAATAATAACAATAAGAACCCGAAAAACAAAAACAACAAGACAGCCTCAAGACACCTGACTCACGGTGGGCAGAAACTATTTTATTGATTCGCCAAAAAGCACGCACGACCAACACAAACACAGTGAAATACGGACAGATGGACAGACTGACAGTCAGACGAACGTGGACCACGGCAGCTTCGAATAATCATCTGCAATAAAAATACACAATTGTCCGACTTCTGGCCCCCTCATCCATAAAACGCATGGCCTCCTGTCCATCCTCGTTGTATCGAAATCGAAGGCAGCAGCAACAGCGAAATGCAATCCATATCAAATTTCTAACGAGCCCGCGGAGCAACGCCACGACCCCTCGGAACCGCCCCTCACAGACCACGGATGGCGGGGCCGAAGCACGTAATTAAGTCATAAAATAGGGTGAAATTAGTATAATTGAGACCGAGCCCTGCTTGAGACGGACAATTGGTCGATCGTTGGTTGTTGGTCGATCGTTGTTTGGTTGGTTGTTCAATTGGTCGATCGGTGGGACGTCGATTGGTCCGGTGGACGGAGAGTTTGTTGGTTGTTCGTCCTCTGTGACGTTAGAAGATGAGATACGCCCGACCGACACGCATGCGCCGTGTTCCGAGCCCAACGTGCACCGATTTTGGCGGCGTTGCAGGTTCCTCAACATGACCACGTCCTCGAGATGCTTCAGTGAATCCGGGCGAACGCTTCCTAGTTGTTGGTTGTGGTTGTTGCTGTGGTCAGTGGGGTGTTCTCCTTGTATTCTTGCAATAAGAAAATTGTTGTTTGTGGTGAAGTTTTGTTTTTGTTATTGGTGGTTGATCCAGCACCTGCGGCCACGTGATTCTCGAGACCCGAACTAAACAAATAATCGCAGGAAGGTTTCCCTCAAAGAGCGGATCGAGCAAACGCCCTCCCTCCCGATGGTGGAGCGTGTGAGGCGGCCGACGTGGATCGACTTCCGCGATCTCAAACGTGCGCCGAGAAGCGAAACTTGTTGCCACACAGACACACAAATAAATAAATAAATAACGAAAATTCAGCTCCACGCCTGATTAAACACACAGCCCTCGGGAGGTGGGTTCGATTGAGGGGAGGGGGCCGAATTCACCGAAGCTCGACGAACGCGTGCGGAAGCGATGCCATATCGAGGTCTTGAAGGACCCATAGGAGAGTAGTCCTCGTCGACTTCCTGGAGTCGGGGATGGAATGAAGACATCGTCATCATCATCATCATCGTAGACTTAAGCATTATCATTAGTAGAACTTTATTGAAATCAAAGACTAGACTCTAGACTCTGTCTGAGAAAATATTGAGGAAGAGAAGAGATGAGGAAAAGAAGGAGAGATGAGGCGGAGGAGGAGATGTGGGAGGAGGCGATATTAGGAAGAGGAAAAAAGCGGAGAAATGGGAGGGAGAAGACGAACCCAATAATTACTCAATCGCTGTTTAATCAAATATTAACTCGTCGAATGCCCGCAAAACCCAAACTCGATATCAGTATTAGAACAGACAGTAACAACAACAACAGCAATAATAACAACAATGATGAAGGGGTGGGGTAGAAAAGAAAATAACAACACCCATGGGGGCGGTGGGGGGTTTGGAACATAACCATAACTTTGAAAGACTCACATTTTGCACTTGATGCGCAAACATGAGCCTTTGAAGAGATACAATAACAGCATCAAAAATAACAACAACATCAAGGATACCAAAAATAACAATATCAAAAAAAAAAAATTATCAACAATAACAAAAATAACAACAAAGCATTGAAAACTTTCCGGGCAACAACATTGTTATGAAACAACAAACACGATAAAATGAAGGCGCATAAACTATTTCGATCTTGAGATTCCTCGACGATGGGGCTGAGGATGAAAAGGGCAAAGGAGCAAGGGCATGGGGGGAGGAGAGGGAGAAGAAACCGCTGAACAAGTTCAACGCATGCGGTGAACATTCAACTGAATGAGCACCACATTCGTCCGTCCATCGATCTATCCCTCTGACCATCGACTACACGTTGTTCTGTCTGTCCAGTCTGTCTATCTGGCGCTGTCTATCGCTCTGACCGCTCGCTCATGTTCACCGCACAAAAATGTAATCGAACCATAATGAAAGCGCACTCAGACCTTATGAGATATGGATCGAACGACGATCGACGTTCGACGGCAGACTCATGTACGAAACGATCCAGAAGGCGATACCACGATACCACTTGTTGTTGCTACTCATCTCCTCAGTTGTTGTTGTTGTCTTCTCATCAGTTGTTGTTATTGTAATCGATCCAGCCTCTTCCTCTCTCCATAAAAGTTGTCAAGTTTCCATCCGATCGAAGGTTCCACGAGGTGATCGAGAAGAGAGGCAAAGGAAGAGTTGAAGGATGATGATGAGACGAGGAAAAGGAGGAAAAGTAGGAGACGAAGGTAATGGAGAATAACATGTTATTGTTGCAATTTGCGTCCTACACCCGCGACGATATCGATGTCTTCTCTCGATGTCAAGGGTCAGACCGATCATGTGTCCATCTGTTTGGACATCGCATGGGCCGCGAAGGAGCCCAAGGCGAATGGGGGGAGGGACGGAGGTTGAGACATCTAATGATACAGGCAAAAGGGCTTTGGTTCGACGGTGTCGTATATTATCTTAGTGGAGGGAGGCAGACAGAGAGAAAACTTTCGCGGGATCATTTGGATTCCACTCTCCCAACTCCAGACAATTGTTGGGCATCTGCACCGCCGTCCCCTTTGTCGGAGGAGCAGCAGCTGAGCGGAAGGCTAAGCAAGCGGAAGAGTCGATCGAAGTCATTTCCGCTGTTGGGATTAGTCCCAGGCGACAGAAGAGCAATTTATTTAAATTCAAAAGGGGAGCTTGAGAATTGAACACGATCATGAAGATTTCGAGCTAACCTTTTCATGTTCTTCTCATCGCCCTATCTTCCCCTTCTGTTCCCATCGATCGAGATTCGAAATTATTCATAATTATCTGGCATCAATGAACGTCATTAGAGTTGTTATTATATTATTATTATCCCAAATACAATCACCTGGACACCTCGGTCCCTCATCACGGTATCTGTTTATCATTTGGGTCTCAAGCTCATTCTCTCATTCTCCCCATCTCACACTCTTATTCTCCCCATCTCACTCTCTTATTCTCCGCATCTCTCTCCCTCCGTCACGAGACGATCTAATTACGAGGTATTAAATCCGTTTTAATGTCTGGACTTGAAACAATTAAATGCATTAAAAGTTCTCATCGTTCGTTTAAGATGCTGTTGATGTTGTTACTATTATTGTTGTTATTATTATTATTCTTAGTCTTGTTGTTGTGAGTGTTGCTGTTGATTAAATTCTGTTGTTATTGTCTTGCATCATTGTTGTTCCTACTGTTCTAGTTTTAGCCACATGCTGCTCCAGTTCAATTATAATGAAAAGTCTTCCCGGTTGATGTCGTTTTTATTTCTGCTAGTATTGTTTTTATTTAAGCTCTTATTGTAGAATCAGTCCACTCTCTCTATCTCACTCTTCCTGCCCAATGGCCAGTGGCAACAAAAGTACTTTCGTTTCATTAAATTTCCCGAGTTGCGAATGGCGTTTTGCCAGCAGCAATCGACGTCTAGCACTAAGGAAATAGATCATGGACATGGGAAGCAACAGCAGCAACAGCTACCGACGATACGCCGCCCTGGACCCCGTCGTGGAGTCGCCCACCCCGGGCGATCGGCCGAGGCGAAGCAAATAAAAGGATCGACCGACGATTAAGATGTCAGCCGCAATTTGCGAGCTTCTGCTCCACATCCACAATCGATGTTGCTGGCAATACATGTACTGTTGTTGTTGTTAATGGTTGTTGGTTGTTCTTGTTGTTAATGGTGGTTACTTATTGCTATTGTTGTTGTAACGTTGATGCCACTCTAGCATGCGGGTCATTTTCGCTGTTGGCTCGATGCTCGTAAATGACTTTGTAATAACAAAAAAACAATTTCCTAAGCGACTTCATTTCGCTTCACTTCACTTGACTTTGGCACAATTTTATTGTTGTTCTTGTTACAATTGATGTTGGCGTTGCTGATATTGTTGCTGTTGTTGTTATCATTGTTCCGCATTGCCGCATTGTTGTTATTGGCAGTCTCATTGTTGCCCCCCTGTTGTTGTAATTTGCTGGTCGCATGCCAGAAGGCATTTAATGACGGAACGACAACAAAACGTAGAAGCAGCAGCAGAATCAGCAAAAACGACAGAAATCCATTGCTGCCCGACGGAGGCTGCAATGAATGAATAAATGACTTACTGAAGGCATCTTCTGGCCGAGTGTGAGTGACAGAGAAGAGAAGAGGAAGAAGGGAAATCGGTGCCACTTGTTGCTCATTTCGTGCTATTAACTTGGAAATTGCCAACATCATAATTTCGAAAGAATGCGACAGAGACAACAATCAAAACAAAACCATTCAGGAACAGCAACAAAGAATATCAGCAACAATAACAAAGAACAGCAATAACAAAAAAGTAATAGAACTTTTCATTTTCACGCCAGGCTTTGCCCGAGGTTGGGGCCCGGGGGGTTTCAGATTGGGCCGGCAACTGGAGCAGAGGGCGTGTTGACTTTCCATCGACAGTCTGGCGGCCAGACAGACAAATTGGTAGACAGATAGAATGGTAGACAGACAATCTACAGACAGACATACAGTTGGATTGTGCCGGAAGGCAGGTTGACGAGAAGAACTTTAATCGCATTTGTCATTATTTTGCAGTGAAAATTTTTAATGCGAAAATAACGATGCTGGAGAAATCGGCAAATGAGAGTTCAACTGAGACAGAGATGGAGAGAAAGAGAGGGAACGATAGGGAGAGAAAGAGAGAGAGAACTAGGGAGATGGAAAGGAAGAGAGAGAGAGAGAGAGGAGAAAAAGAAGACAATTTCAGTAGACAATTTCCTCTAACACCATATTAAACAAGGTGCTTCCTATTACTGATAATCCCATCTCTCTCCCTCTCTCCATAATGACTCTCTCTCTCTCAAATAATCACTCTCTATCACCCTCTCTCTTTCTCGCTGTGGCCCTCCTGCCCAGAGATCTCTTCTTGGTGCCCCAATCGTCGATCGAAAACCCGCAGAATTGTTGCGAGAAAACTAATGTTGCTCGAGGTGTAAAAATTCGCATACCGCGATCTCCATTAAACGCATAGCACATCATGTGAACGGCAAATAACAAGCACTAGACCCATGGCCCCAACCTCCACCCATCATTGGCCCCCTGGTCGTCTATTTTTATCGCATTCACCGTTAAATTCCACTCGTAAATAATGTTCGCAAACACGAAGCTCTCTGGGGCGAAACCACCACGAGGTCCCGCTGTCGACAACTCTGGGGTCAGTGAACTCGATCGTTGGTGTCGATCGTGTCCAGGAGCTCATCACGTGAGACCGGGAGATCGTCGGTCGACTGCCTGATGAAAGCCATCCTTTGTGCGCGGCGGACAGACAGACAGATGCACAGATGGACGGACGGACTTTGAAGAGTTCTTCAAGGACTGAAATTCCTTCCCTCCGGCTGACTTTCGCATTATTGACATAGACACAAATGAGCAGCGAGCCAATGCAAACAAAGGTAAAGGAGGAGCAGAAGCAACAACGAGGTGTTTGTGATCGGTGCCAATAATGTTTGCACTCACTGTGCACCTGCATGAGTAGGCTCAGAGGGAAGGACAGAAGTCTTTCTCGAAGCCAGAAGTCTCTGAAGAGAAGGCCAGAAGTCTTTGTCGAAAAGTCCGGGTTGAGGAAAGAAGTCTTTGTTGGGACCAGAAATCCTCCTGGCCACCGTTATTGTGGACTCCTCCACTTCTCAATAGGACGTTTGGACAGTCGTCATCAATGACGACGCCTTGGATGGGACTTTGACAGGAACTCTTCTTTATTTATCGTTCTGCGTGGAATGCAACTGTTGTCACCTCTGCCTCATTAACGAAAACCACTTCGAACTCTGCAGAAGTGCGAAGTTTGTCCAGCACCATTCCATAAATATCTCGGGCCAAGTCCGTTTGTTCGTTCGTCTGTCCATCCATTTGTCCGTCCATCCGTTCATCGATCTGTCCGCCCATTATGCGAAGAGGTCGGTTGTCTCTCTGGAAGCTGGATGCAAATTAGAACCCAAGTGTGTTTGCCAAATTAATGCGAATGCCGTGCGCTCCATTCGAAGACATTAAGGAGAAGGAGAAAGATCTTCAGGAAGAGAAGGAAATTGCAATTTGCACGCCAATTCCAATTTAGGGACATTCCTCGATACGTTCTTCGTCCCTCTGCCGGTCCCGTGATCGAGGCAAATGAAAACTAATGGCGAAGAAAATATAAGAAAACAAAACAAATCGAAGTGAAAAATCAAACGAAATGGAATGAAGTGGGGTGTCGCACACAACGATGATGAAGATCAAGGTGTTGGTAATGGTGATGAAGGTAATGACGATGATGCTGGTGCATATGGTAATGATGAAGATGAAGGTGTAGAAAGAAGAGTCGACATGGCAACAGCGACCATGACGATGAAGAGTAAAAGTGTCATGTGTCAAAGGCAACAAGAGACAAACAATGAGTGAGCAGGAGAGGAACAAACAGATTGGAGTCGAACCGAGTCGAGTTGAGCCAAGAAGAGTCGAGCAAAAAGAGAGATTCGTGTAAATTGCAGTTTTTTTTTCTATCGTCTGCATCGATCGAAGCCCAGCCAGACAGTTGCCGATCGTCGACACGGCGGACAGCGCGGATGCAACAATGGAATAGTTTTGTTGTGTTGTGCCCACTGTCGATCGCTAATTGGTTCGCGTATTCGTTTCGCAATGATGCGAGTTGTCGTCACCGTCATACCAACGGCAACGGTGGGAAACGATCGCCATCACGGGAGTCGATGACAATGTTGACTTTCGTTTCTCATTCGACAAGGAGGAAGATAGAAGTGATCGGTGACTTCCATTAGTGCCTAATACGCATTTAACGGTGAACCAAAGTCGTTAGGTTCGGATACCTTGACACGACAAGGAGTGAGGAATGCAAGTTTGTTGCCCAAGTCTTTCGTTTTCAAAGCATTCACATCTTAAACCACTCGCACTCAACGGTTCTCTGCGGGCGATAACAGAAAGTGCAGTAACTAAAACAAGCACCAGAGGGCCAAGAAAATCCAATAACAGGAACAAGTTCAAGAACAGCAAAATATTCAACAACAGCAACAAGTTCAAAAACAACAATAAGTTCAACAAATGCAACAAATTCAAGCAAAACAAAAAGTTCAACAACAACTCGGGTTCAAACAATCGCACCGAAGGGTCATCGGCGTTGCCATAAATTTCAAAAAAAAGCTGCGAACATCGCAGGACCACGACTCATGGTCAGCGAACGGTGGTCGGAGGTCGACCTGGTCGAATGATCCATGCAGAGGTTTCCGCTCCAAGCGAATCAAAGGAGGATGGAGCGAAGAGGAGCAAGAATAGTAATTTGATAAGAATCCTATTCTAAATAGTAATTTGTGCTATAGTAATTTATTCAAAATCAAGCCGGGCCTAATCGATGTTTAACAGTTAGATCGGAATAATTCCCGAAATGAAATTCATCGTTGATCATCGGTCGACCAACCAAGCGATCGAAAGCAAAACCATTTCGATATGAAACGAAACGAATGGGAGAGGAAAAATAACTTTCTCGCATGGCTGAGGGCGGACAGCACTTGGTGGAGCGTGTGAGGGCGGGGTGCAGGGTGTAGGGAAATGAAGATCATCGATCAAGCAACGAGATTCCCAGAGCGCCGAAGCGCCGCAACTTAATCCAGCATCAATCAATTACCTTCGTCCGTCCATCCATCCAATCGTTTGTCCGTCCAACCAATCGTTTGTCTGTCCACCCAATCGTTTGTCTGTCCACCCAAGGGTCGGGCCGTTGGTCGCCGGTTTTCCTACGATCGGTGTGTGTTTATCTTCGGAATGTAACGCCATGTACCACCGGCATTGGCGCCAATTTGTTGGCGGTTGCGATGAGGCGGCGGCTCGACGGCTCAGACCAAAGCCATAGGAGGCAAAAGGTTCCGGACATACACAATGGGTGGAGGAGGCAGGAGAGGTGTAGAAGAAGAAGAAGGTGTAGAAGAGTCTAACTGTACTCGCGCCTGAGGCAGAAGAGAACGGTGGAAAGAGGAGAGAACTTTAGGAAGCTGAAGGAGAAAACGTTAGGAAGTTAGAGGAGAAGACGTCGAGAAGCTGGAGGAAGATGTTGGAAATCTGAAGGGTGGCGTTGGTGTGAAGCGCCCGATATCACTTTTCAATAAACGAAAGTTAAAGGTGAAGTGCAAACACCACCGATGATGGATAGATGGCAATCGTGAAGAAAAAAGGAGGAAAAAACAAAGTGAAGAGGAGAGGAAAATTCCTACTGATCAAATGAAATTATAACTGTGCTCTGCGGTGTAGAGAGAGAGAGAGAAAGGCGGAGAAGAACCCCAGAAGAACAGAAACGAGACGAGATCGAAACTTGAAGACATTGAAGAATAATATAAATGTGAAGAAGGGACAATGATAGATAATGTTGCGAAGGTGGAGAAAAGAGGAGAGAGTGAAGTGGGAGGGAGAAGGAGAATCAAGGGAGAGTGAGACTCCCGCATATGTGGAGAACGATCGTTGAAGCCACACGTCCGGAGGAAAAGAATTTCCTCGTCCACTTCTCTCTACTCCAGGTCAGAGTCTTCTCTCGCTCCATGGTGCATGGTCCGTTTATTGCGTTCACGATGCCAGACATCGTCCATACCCAGGACGGAGGAGACGACGACATGATGGCCACGTTCCTGCCGCTGTTGATGTCCATGTTGTTGATATCGATGACGCCGATCCGATGAGGACGACGACACTGATAATGTGGAGATGAAGATGATGTGAATAAGGATGGGAATGATGTGAATGAGGATGAAGATCATGTGAATGAGGATGATGTAGATGTGGATGTGGACGACGCTGATGATGGTTGTAGAAATAATTGCGATTCCTGGGGCGTCTACATCGACGTCCACGTTCAAGAGACCAAAAACCCAAACCATCTCCACCCGCTCCACAAGACCTCGAAAGGAGCAACAAAGACGCGAAATAATAATCGAGACATGAAGATTGAAGTCGAATCGAATCGACGCGAATGCGATGCGATCCAGTGGAAAATGCACGGGTCACGAGAGAGGTGAAGACGAGCATGAGTAACGAGGGAGGGAGAAGGCATACAGTGTGGGAGGAAGACGGAGGAAGAGCAGAAGAATTTTATTCACACAACCCAGAGGGGAGAAAGTTTCACCAAAAGTTTGTTTTCCAAGAGAAGAGAAAAAGAAAAAAAATAAAGACAAAGGAAGAATCCAGAGACAAAAGCGATAACATGGAAAAAATCAAAATCATCGAGGAAGAGAAGAAATTTAAACCAAGCAGACGTGGGCCAGGTCACGGAGGCAAGGTCAGACATGTCCACATGAACGATGTCAGAGGATGTGTGTGTGTGTGTGGGAAACAGTTTCCTTCTCGAACAGAAGGCCACGAACTACGCGAGGTCGTGCTCCGAGATGGGGCCAAAAATTCGTGTCATGACGCGGTCACTTTCGTTGCCTCCTGAGCAGCTTCCCGAATTTTTCTTGGCTCCGATCAGCATTCGTTCTATTCTCACCCTGAGGAAGGTGTTTGTGGTATCTGAATTTGGTGTGATGGAGCGAGGAGATCGTGGACTAATTTACCGTACTTTGTTGAATACTAATTTACGACCGCCATTAATGAATCAAGTTCATTTTAGTATCAGATCTTGGTTGCTGATGGTTTGAGAGTATAAATAAATTCATGAATTCTTGAGAATTTCTTCGCACTTAGCGGTTGGTCGATTAAGATGGAGGTGCCATAAATACAACAACAACAACAATGACAACGACAACAACGAATAAGGATGAGAACAAACTAGAACAACAAAAGCACTCAGACGTAACAACAATGACATAAACAACCATATTAGTATCGATAGCATCATCCTTTTCTCTCTTTCTTTCTCTATCTCTCTCTTTCTCTATCTCTCTCTCCTTCTCATTCTCATTCTCGCATTCTGATGACCACTCTTTGGATTACGGTGTTAATTGCTGTTTGTATCTTAAATAATGATTCCAATGAATCGTTTATAATTGGTTTTGTTGTTGGATTTGTAGACTGTACGGTCGTTGTTGTTGTAATTGTAGATTGTGTGATTGTTGTTTTTGGAATTGTAGACTGTGTATAGTTCTTGTTGTTGTAATTATAGACTGTATAGTTGTTGTTGTTGTTATTAGCACTAAAGCCAAATGCGTGTTCATAAAAATTAATTACGTCAACGAGAAATTAGGTCAACTCCAGCGATGGGTGAAGACAAACGGGAACCTGGAGCTGGACGATGGAATGATGGAAGATGAGAAAAAAAGAAGATGATCGAGAAGAAAAATGGACCAAAGTGGAGAGGGAAATAGTTGAAATTTCCGAATGTGATAAAGTAGAGTCTTATCTTCGTCGTCATCATCGTTGTCGTCACCGTTGTCGTTGTGGTCATCGTCGTCGTGGTTGTCCACGGAAGCGGGTCAGCTTTATTTATGGGTGACACGCAGCAACAACAAAAACAACTCCTCGGAAGCTCCCGGTCCGAACAAGGAATGTGGATGGCTTCCTGACGATGAACAACCGACGACTCGAAGTCATATGCAACATCGGAGAAGAACGATCGCGATCGTTTTCTGAGTGAAGCGATCTCCAGATCTTCGGCTTCGCATAAAAGTGCAATGAAAAATAACGAAGTTCCACTTGAGATCGAAAATTGATTGAATGCCAGTCAGTCGAGCCGAACGTCGTCCGGCCCTCGTCCCTTGGGAGGGGCGCCTCAATTGGAAAATCATGCTAACGAAATAACTAGCGCACCGGGGTCGCTTCGCTCCCCCGGTTTGCCTGGTCCACCCAGGCAAAAACGGTTAACTTCGGCCAGGCCGAAGTTTACATACCCTACACCCTGCTGACATATAACTTTAATTTAAAAAAAAAAAATAAGACTGAATAGAAATTTTGTATTATTTTATGAATTTATCTAATTCTTATAAACAACTAATAATACATTTCGTTATAAATCATAAATGATTTAGTTAATACTTATAACTACGCCATCATGACAACTGTAAACAGTATCATACGTCATTGCAGTAATATCTAACGCCGGTATATTAAAAAAAAAACTGAATATAAATTTTGTGTTGTTTTATTAATTTATCTATATTTATATTCAAAATTCGGTCATGTGATGTCATAGTAATACTACTTGATCGAACAAAAAAAAAATATCATACCGATATATGTTACAGTTAACCCATATTGAACTTTATAGTTATATGGGAGGTGGGCGTGTGCGTTGGGCGATCCATTTTCGGATTATAACCTCGTATCACACACAATAAAAATGCATTTCTATATATACCATAGTTCACCAGATATGCCATATAAACCTTTTACTTTATATGGGAGGTGGGCGTGGCCGATGGGCGGTCTTTTCCATTTTTAGCATGTAAGCTTGTATCGGTGATACATGATCACACACAAAATTTCATCCCGATATATACCATATTTCACCTGATATGCCATATAAACCATTTGCTTTATATGGGAGGTGGGCGTGTCCGATGGGCGGTCTTTTCCATTTTTTGCACGTGAGCTTGTATCGGTGATACATGATCACACATAAAATTTCATCCCGATATATACCACAGTTCACCAGATATGCCATATAAACCTATTGCTTTATATGGGAGGTGGGCGTGTCCGTTGACCGAATACGCCCATTTTTACATACAAGTAGCTTATTAATATAGAAATACTAAATCCAAAATTTCAAATCAGTATCTCTTACCGTTTCTTCACAAAATCTATTTCCACAGACAGACACACAGACACACAGACAGACAGACAGACGGACAGACAGACAGACAGACAGACGGACATAGCTAAATCGATTCAGGAGGTGACGCTGATCAAGAATATATATACTTTTCCATACCTACGACCTCTCCTTTAATGCGTTACAAACGGAAGGACAAAATGAATATACCCTTACCCACAGGGTGTAGGGTATAAAAACAAATGGAAATCATAGAGAAGCAAAAGAAGAAGGAAGAGAAAGAAAAATCTTTTGAATAAAATGGAAAGGTTTGTTTTTCACCAGAGAAGCAACAACGACCACAACAACAAGGACTACAAAAACAATAGTCTATTACGGATGAACCTGCCCTTTCAGACAAAATAAGGAGAGAGAGAGAATGAGGGAAAAAGATTGTAGAAGCATAGTTCGAGTGTCTGCAAATAAACATTGAAATTTACGAGTTTGAAACGTTTATTTGCCTTTTTAAGGAGAGGAACTTCTAACGAACACATAAAATAACAAAGCGAGACGCTGACGATGGGGCAGAGCAAACAACGATCGGCTGACGTGTGGACGGATCCTCTCGCCAGGGGTCACCTGGTCCAAAGATCGACAGATCGATCGATCGATCGATCGATTGATTGATGTCGAAGCCCGCGTAGAATCGAAAGTGATAAAAGTTTATGCGACACAAGAGGAGACCCGGCCCCAAGGCAGCTGAAAGTCGAAAAACTCGACTTCTATTGAGGAAACCTCATTCCTTTTTATCGACTTCTTCGGATAGAACTCCCGCAAGCTCTTAGCTTAGCTCTTAAAACTGCGCCCGGTCGAAGGGAAATCGACGGACAGACAGACAGGAAGCCGTTGTCTGTTCAAACTTTCCATCATCGCATCGATTTTAATGATCCTATGCTCATGTTTCGAGGCGGATAAAGATATGGATGGTAACGGCTGAGGAGGTCCCATCGACATGAGGCGCCAGGACTGAAACTTGAAATCGGAGAAATCGTTCGCTGCAGCAGGAGCTCTAATGTCGTCTCATTAGTCGGAGCGCCATTTGGTTAATGTCCGATAAATGTCCACGATATTGAGTAACTTAATTCACTTAACTGCCTCACACAAACACATATTTGCCCATTCACTCAGCGATACACCTGCACACATCATCAGTGATCCATTGGAATTACTTCGGGGTGGGGCGGGGCGGTCCAGAAGTGGGATCCAATGGCCGATAAACGAGAGGCGGAGGCCTGGGCCAAGACTTTGTTTGCTCTGCAATTGCGAGCCTTCGAAATGTTGTTAGTTGTTATTGTTAGTTGTTGGTATTTGTTGTTACTTGTTGGAGTTAGTTGTTGTTGATAGTTGTTATTGTTAGTTGCTCTTAATAGTTGTTATTGTTATTTGTTGTTGATAGTTGTTATTGTTAGCTCTTACTGTTAGTTGTTGCTCTTAGTTCCTTTTCCTAGTTCCAGTTGTTTTCTGCTACAGATGGTTGATGGCTGTTAGTTGCCGTTGTTAGTTGTTGTTATTATAGCCATGGCTCAGCGGTTGTCCGAGCACCTGGGTGACCATGTTGTTGGCGCTCCAGACGCTCGTCGTTCCTCGCTTGTTGGTCATTTGTCCGAACACGCCAGGCCTCATCGCAGCCAAATAGTATGCAAAGCAGACCAGGCCAAAACCGAACCCAGACCAAGAAGAACCACAGAGCAAAAAGAAGAGCGAAGTGGAAGAAGAGATTTTCCGCATCGATGTTCATGATAATCGGACGCCAGGAATTCCGGAGCGAGCTCCTCCTAGTTGGGAGTTGGCAACTCTCGATCAGCTTCCGCTCCATGTCCCCCTCTCACCCTCTCTCTATCCACATCATCGGTTCATTTAAATAATTTCAGATCTCTTTCGTTCGATTAATGCACTCGGAAAAATACTGCAGAGCATTCTCGACGCTCTATGGTGGACGTTGGACAATGGGCCCCAGGAAAATCATGATGGGGACGAAAAGTAAATCACGGTGGTCCCTGGTGCACCACGGTCAGGGAATTGATACAAGAACTCATGTGGGTTTCGGGTGGAACCTGCTGGAGTCGTGTGGATTCATAGTAGAACCTGTTCAAGTCATGGCTGTTGGTTCTATTTGTTAAGAGATCGACGGTGGCTTCCAAACTCTTCGTCGTCCTCTTATTTTCTTCCACTCACTCGATCCATAGGAATCTCTTCCACTCATTCGATCCATTGGAATCTGATTAAGAGTTTCATCGCGGATCCGACAAATCACGCAATGGTCACAAATTTCTCTCCTCTTCGATCGAGGTCCACAATCTCGTCATGCGTTCCGAAATTTCTCAATTACAAGAAGCCCACGCTATCATTGCGAGACCTCAAAACCCGAGGTCGACACATGCGACTCCTTCTATTCCCCTCCATTCACCTCAACACTATCCTCCTCAAGACCATGAGAAGCCTCAGCAATAGTTTCCACCGATTGATCATCAGATCGTGTCTCGTGTCCTCAGCCATCCGATATCCCACGGAGTCCGCTCTCCCTACATATATTGAGACTCCAATCAAATCGCTTTCCAAATCAATACCGACCTTGGTTGCCATCCCTCGATGGAAGCACCGACGATCGGGAGAGATTCATTGGTAGCGATTACTGCCGCCACTTCGACTCCGGACTCCAACACCGACCGGCGACCGGCCCCACCCCCTGCTGCTACGCCTTTTCTCGGTGCCGTGTCCACCGCCCACGCGTCGGACGTGACACTGGTTGGAGCAAAGGAGTGAAGCAGCTGCCAGGGCCACGAAGAAGACGAAGGCGATTGGGATCCATGGAAGACGAAGGCGATTGAGATCCGCGGAAGACGCGTGGGCGATGAACGAACAAGTGGCGATGATGTCGATGAAGGTGGAGAGGTGGTTGGAGAAGGACAAGGGAATGTTGGAGAGAAGTGGAGAGTGTGAGGAAGACGAGGGAAAATGCTGGCTAAGGAGCCATCGGTAGATGAAGAAGTAGTTGTGGCTCCTTCTTGGTCTTCTTGTCGTGATTTACGCGCTCTCGTGTTTATTCAGCAGAGTGGGGAGTGAAATCAGGATATATCAATAGATAGATAGATGGTATCGATGATCGATAACGAAGATGACCTTCGTCCTCTTCCTCCACGTTCTTTTCCTTCTCCACTTACTACCGATGTCCGTCCAGCATCGAAGGAGAGAAATTGAGATGTCACGAAGGCCACTAATTTGCGAACAGGACACGCTAATGGGGCTCAATAGACCAAGAGGATGAGGTCCAAAGGGGACAAAAAAGTGCGTCGACTTCTCGCTCAAATTAACACACACACTCTCTGCACAATAAATCGTATGTTAGCCCCATTCAATTGCGTTCGAATCCACGCACTCGGCCGGCCATCAATCAAAACCAGTCGTTGGCAACAATGAAAGAGAAAGAGGGAGAGGGGTGGAGTCGATCGTGGTGCCAAAGGCGATGAATTAACAATAATAACAACAACAACAATTGCAACAAATGCAAAACCTTAACATGTCAATCGTGTTGCTTTCAAGCTACCAAGAAAAGTGCTGCAACTAATTCTTTATTATTTTCCATTGCTTTCATTGCAGAGTCGACAACAATAACAACAACAACTACTACTACTACAACAATAACAACCCAGAGCAGAATGAGTAGAGCAACTACAACAACAACACGACGATCCTCACCGACGATGTCCCGAACGATGCTGCATCTGCTTGTGGTCGCCCTCCTTGTCGGCGTCGCAGCGGCCGCCCGCCGTTCGCGCATCGATCTGAGCCCAGCGCAGCAGTCGACTGACAGCAACAACAACAGCAACCCCTCAAGCGCCGAACTGATCCAGATCCCCGTGCAAGCCCCGCCCACCCCCAGCCCATCGCCTGCCCCTCCAGCTGGATCCACCGTTGACAACGACGCGCCCTCGGATGCTGCCGAGTCCAAATCGGAGGCCAACGATCAATCATCGATTGAAGCTGCCGCCATCGACGCCGCCGAGACACCGGCGGCTGCCGGCGGCGACGCCGACTCTGCCGCAGCGGCCTCATTAGAAAGGGAGCGCGAGACCGACGCCCCCTCCTCTTCCTCCTCGGAGGCAGCCGCAGCAGCTCAGGGTGAGGTGAAGACCCAACTCTCGTCGGAAGATCAATTACCGCAGGAACAGAAGCAGACGCCAGCCGACAGTGTCGAAGACGTTGACTTCGAGAGCGAGAGCGGTGCAGCGACGCAAGGCAGCACCAGCAACAACAGCGGCGTCGATGACTGCGATCCGGACATGATCGGCTTCGAGATCGTCACGGGGTGAGTGGAAGGAAAACTGAGAATGAGAATGGGTCTTGGAGTCGAAATTGAAAGGGCTCGAAATGGGTTTTTAAAAGCCTTCCGGAGGCCCATCACTCAGCACCATTGAAACCAATAGTTTTGAGGGGAGAGAGGGACGGGTCCATAAAATAAGAAGTAATCGCCGTGAGACTGAAAGTGTAACAGGGAAGTGGGGGTCGAAAGAAACACCTTCGAATGGTAGAAAAAAGAGACAAAAGAAGAAACTCAGTACCTTGACCAAGGTTCCGAGGAAGAGATATTGTTGGCCTTTTTAGGCTTCCATTATAGAGTGGATTCTGCGTTCTCGTCGCTCGCTGCGTGGTCAGCGACATGACAATAGTGTTGATGAAACCTAATGAGCTTCAGCAAACAAGATCCATCGGTTCTATTGATCGCTTGGTCTGTTTTAGTTAGTGAAGATTGAGATTGATGTCCATCTCATGACGAGATTGATGTCCGTCTCATTACGAGATCCTCCATGCGTTCAAGTGACAATGGAGGTAGAGTTTAAAAATCAATGTCTCAAATTGGCTTCCATATAAAGACAATACATTGACTCCCCTCCAATTGAGATCTCACCTAAGTGGAAAAGAAACACTCAAGTCAATAGTTGTCGTCCGCTGTCGCTCTTCAAACACTCGTTTTGGAAGCCCCTTTGGGCACCGAATTACGAGCTATAAAACAATAATCACCTTAATTACGAGAACTTCAAATCCATCGTTCGACATCGACATAACCATCGCCATCACAATGACCATCGTCGATGTCATGTGGCACCACCTTCCATGCCGAACGAACGACCGAACAACCAGTTGACACTTAGCGAGGGATACTTTCCAGCAGACCGTGTTGGCCATTAATCGAAGCTACCACCGTCCCTTTTATCCAACCCGTCTCTTTCGGACCTTGCTGTCGGTTTCTTTGCTTCCTTATGTGGTTGGCAACAATGTCGACGGCAATCATCGTTCCTTTGATAGAGAACTCGACAATAATGATGGCTTTGCAATGGTGTTTGTACTGTTGTTGTTGTTAGTGGTGGGGTTATTACCGCAGATGTTGTTGTAACTGCTGTTGACATTTCTCAAGTTGAAGAGCTAAAGTGTACTTTAAAACCCATGACTTGCTCGTTGTTCTCGATGACGAATGTCTTTTGGCCTCCTCCTTCGTGTTGTGGATGGCAATGGTATACGATGAAGAAAGGGAGAACGAGAGAAGAGGGTGATGAGGGGAAAGAAGAGTAGAGGGGTGCGGAGTGGAGAATGGATGGAAGAGGGAGAGGAAAGTAAAACCCCACGGAACACTTTCGTTGATTGCATAACAGAGTCGAGTGTCAAGAGTCAAGCGAAGGAGAAAAGGAAGTTGTGGTGAATCGAGAGCTCTCTGAATCTCTCGTAAGAGTCTTCAGTACTCAGTATTAGAGAAAAAGAGAAAAATAAATATAAAAGGAATGCGGAAATATAGGAAATGAAAGTAAAGCAAAAGTATGAACATAGTGCAGTATGATTATAGTAGGAACGAATGTTATAGCAAGACTTCATATAGTTTTTCAGTATAGAAGAAAAGTATAGTAGGAAGGTTTTTTTTGTTATAATAGAAAGTGAACTTTTTATCCCTATATGGAATTTGCTTAAGAACCGATTATATTGTTAAAAACAGAGAACTTGGACACTTTTGACACAAGTGAACTCAATAGGAGTAAGATAGAAAGAAAGATAGATGTAGAAAGATAGAGAACAAAGGAGAGACACCGGGAGTAATTAGAAATCTCTAAGATTCCATTCGCAAGTACGACCAGTAATTATCCACAATGGTCGAGGAGGGGAAGAGGAAAGCGTATAATGAAACAATATGGAAACAGGACACTTCCTGAACGGCAACCAATTCGCTTGATCGACAATTGCTTTAGAGACAATGGGCGAATGAAGGATAGAAGCGAACTCAAGAGACTCCATAGGGAAGCTAGAAAAGTATAAGGCTAGGGAGACAGAAACTAGATCATGACATGGGCCAAGGAAGACAGCAAGTAGATCATGAGATGTGGAAAGACAAAAGAGAGCAACAGGTGCTGCCTTCACTAGGGACCAGTCCTCGGGGATCTTAAGGCGCGATAGAACTCGAAGATCTTCCAAACTAGTTCGACTACGATGGAAACTTGACTCGTTGCCGATTCATCAAACCGTGTGAGGTCCTCCTTCCATGGGCATAGATGGATGATGATGTACAGCCTTCCACTTCTTCACCTGTATATAGCTTAGCGCTAGAGCAACTTTCGCTTTCAAAAAGAGAGGCGAACCGTTCGTTCATCATGAGTCCATATGACCAAACTAAACCTTACCTTGCCTTAGCTGTTAGCCCATCATGGTCAGACGACATGACAACATCATCAGCTCTGCAGCAACAACGTCAATGGGAGCAACAGCTGCTGCTGCAACTGCATTTCCAACAGCAACAACACAAGCAACTCCAACAAGAACTGCAACGATGACTCCCCGGGCCATGCAGAGCTCAATTTGATGAACGTAACGTTAGTGAAGATTACGCTAGCTTAAGCGTAAGATATGGAGCCCAGATGGAGCTCCACCAAGTCGAAGTCGGGAGGGGGAGGGGTGAAGCAGGGGAGAGTTCACTTGACTTACCTGAAAAATAAGAAGAAAAGAAAAATTATTAGATATGATTCGTTATTCGATAGATTCTTGTTGTTCTTATAGTTAATGTTCTTATTGTTGTTGTTCTTATAGTTGTTGTTCTTATAGTTGTTGTTCGTGTTGTTGTTAATTCCATTATTGAATTGAATCAATTTCGAGCGTAATCATTGCGGTACCTGACCCAAGAATAATAAAAACAACAACGACAGCCACAAGTACAATAACAATAACAATGGTAGAAGTGGAAAAAGTTTGAATTCGATTTTGGCAGAAACCGAGCTCCTTTCATCCCACTCATCCATCCCTTCCTCTCGCTCTCTCTTCACCACTCACCGAAGAAAGCATAACAAATCCTTCGAAGACAAATGCAATTTGTTATTTTATTATTAAAGTGTATTTTTCGGCTGTAATGACCGGCGGCGGCTCCATTGTGAGAAGGAAGCACCGCTTAGAGCCATCGGCCAAGACACCTCAGAAGGAGTCGAGAAAGGGGGGAGGGGACGAGGTAGAAGGGCATGGATTAGCTGTGGTTTGGGGCGGAGCAGGACGACTAGCCTGCATTTGGCTACAAATTGCTCGGAATTAGCGAACATTTGGCGAGTGCATCAACCTGCGGACAGAGAGACGGACGGCCAGAAGGCAGCTAAAGGGACGGATGGGAGGAGGACTTGCGGTGGTTCAGCATTTTGTTTATGGCCCGCAAGAAAGAAGAACGTTCCGAAATGTTATCGAATCAGGTTTGCTTCTTTGAGCTTCTTGCTTTTGTTCATGTTGCCGCGCTTTTTCCTTGCCGAAGCCCTGGTGACCTTTCCTTTGAAGATTCCCATGGCTTGGTGTTTTTCTCTTCTTTGTTGTTGTTGTTATTGTAGTTTACTATCGTCTGTTCTTGTTGTTGTTGGGATTGACTATTAATTTGCATCGAAAATTATGCAATAAGCGATCGGTCGAATTCGATTGGGTTTAATTGATGGCCCGAACGATAGGCCACCACCATCATGGATGAGTAGGATAGAATAGAAAGATAGATAGAAAGGTGGGGATATAATGGAAAAGAGAACGGAAGGGAAGATGGTGCACGGTACTGGTGTTGATTGGTGTGGCCTGCCGATGGGTTTGACCGAGGGTCGACCGATCAGGAATGTCATTGGATTCCCACGGAAGAAAACCGAGTGGACTCTTGGGATTTATGAGAAAACTTTTGAATATTTCTCGCAGGAATTATCTGCATTAATCGAGGGATTAAACGAATTCTCATTTTTTATTTTCTATTAATTTTGTGCTTTAATTTAAAACTTTTTCCTCTCTTTTTCAGCTACGTCTTCTCAGCACCCGGAAAACTCTTGGACTCCCTGCCCGGCACCCTGATGTTGACCGATTGTCTGGAGGCCTGCCAGAGCAACGAGACCTGCCACGCTGTCAACTACGAGACCGGACTCTGCGTCCTCTTCTCGGCGAATGCTGATAAACTGCCAGGTGAGAAGAAGATGAGGAATCGTAACCCCTGGGGGCCAACAAAGAAAAAGGCTGCAAGGTCTTTCAAAGAGCTCTCGAAATTCCTTCGATTTATGCGAGAAATTCCGTCAATCTAACGGTTGCTGCGACGAGGCCCCAAAATCAATCAGAACCTCAATTTTACCGAGGCTGGGAGGGGTGAAAGAAAAAAAAAGAAAGCGCAAAAAACACAAAACCAACGCCTTGAGCGATCGATTTAAAGACCCTCGCTTCCAACACCTTTTCTTTATCCCCTTCACACACACAACACACATTTCAAATTAGCTCAGATTGAGCTACTGTGCGGCTGCGCATGCGTCACCGCTCGGCCCGGGACTCCGACGGATAATCGTCGGCAACGCCTCGAAATAGCTACGAAAAAAAAGTACAACAAGAACCACAACAAAAATCTACAGGAGCCCACTGAAACAGCATCAAAGTCTTTGCTCAGACGTTGGGGATCGAAAATTGGCAACGAGTTTTCAATTAAATCCCATTCAATCGCAGGCCCCCGCCCTCTCAGGTTCCCTCTAGTATCCCTCTATTTTCGCCGACTCATGTTGGTTTCAATAGCAGCAGCAACAACAATAACAACAACCAGAGCTCCTTTGGTATTGTTTGTGCGAACACATAATTTTGTGGATCAAATTGTTGTGCTTTGTTTTGCCATGGGAGCGATGAATAGACTACTATAACAATAACAAAAAGAATAGAAAGAATTACAACAGGAAGGAGAGCACAATAACAATGTGTGTAATCGGCGCCATCGAGCAGCCCACTTTAAGCGGTGCAAAGCGTTCGTAAAGATCTTAAAACGCCCCAACAATTAAACTCAGGCTCGATTTCGCCCCACCTCAGGGGAACCAGGAGCACATTATTTTCTCACACGCACTCCACTTATGATTAGAGAGGTGTTTGCAAGATTTTTACGAACCACAAAAGCTGATGTTTTCGTGATTTTCACAGAATACTAAAGCTCTTTGTATAACTTTTTCATAAACCTGCTTACTTATGATCAATAATCTCCATATGTGAGCTCCAATTCCTTTTCTTTCAATGCTTTACTCAATTCTCAACATGACAAGGCCCTTCTTCTAAGAACCTTAGAGTCGGAAATTCATCCGCCTACTCCTTCCCATCGCCTCCTCTGTCATTTTACGAAACGTCACCTAAGTCTTTTGTCTCTACCAACAGCTAACAAGGCACATCATAAAGACATTTTGAACGCTCTTGTCCGAAATTAATTCCCAAATGAAGTTGCGAAATTGCACATAATTATTCGGAGCTTTCGAAAGCCCAAGAGAAAAGATCTGGCTCACTCTTGGAGACAAGAACTGAGCGAAGGTCGCTGAAAAGAAAAGTGAAAAATTAAGCCGCTTATGAGTACTCTGTGGTCGCTTCAGGAGGAGGCAGATTTTCTCATGGGCCAGCCGCAAGGGTTTTGTTTGTTTCCTTCACTCCCCAACTCTTCTTTTTCTTTTTGTTACTCGTTATTATTCTCTAGTTTGGCATAAGACCGTGTCTGCTGTCGTGTTAATGACTCCGAGACGACTGTCCCATGGATGGTTAATTAATGAAGCTCAACTTCAAGCTCGTTGGAAGCTCGAGTGGTCAGGCGAACGTCTCAATGGAATGGGAGGATGATTGATGGATCGGGGTCGGTGGAACGCCTCGAGAAGGTCGTCCGATGTGGGTAAATTACACAGGTGGAGATGGGCCCCAAGGGTAGAAGACTATTTAGAATTTGTAATAATTTGCTGATTCGCGAATATTTGATTCTTCAACAACTTGTGATGTGATTCTTCAACAGGTTGTGATTCATTTACAAGGTGTGGGTTGTGCCGAAACCTTAGAGACACACAGAGGGAGTGAGTTCAGATAAATGACTTTCATACAGATGGGAGGTGTTCTAAACAGATCTCTCGAGGTTGAGACATCCAACATCAATTCCCATGATCGATCGATCATCTGCAGATATTGCAAATATTTATAAGAATAAAAAACAAAACCTTCACAACAATGACTAACTTTCGATTTGTGTTTTTCTCTTTTCTCTGTTCTGATTCCCAGGAGCCCTTACCAAGTCACAGTTCCCGGTGTTCACAATCTATGCCCAAAAGTCATGCCTCGGTCTCAGGCCGTGCGCACGTGCTTGGTGTGTGGATCGTGTCCAGGGATACAAGCTGAACGGACATGCGAAGCGCACGGTCCCGGTGACATCGCGACGTGATTGCCTCGAATTGTGCCTGGGCGAGACCGAATTCACGTGCAGGTGAGTGTTGAAACAACAACAACATCGATGAAAACCGAAGAAATAAAACTGAAACCAAAAGAACTAAAAGCAAAAAAACCGAAAACTACTAAACAGAGACCAGAAACCATTCGACAGACAATAAGAGAATCGATACTCAAATCGAACTCGTTGACAACAACAACTCATGGACAACAACTCGTCGACAACAATCGACTCATTCGATTTTCCCTTTTCATATATTTTTTACCTCATCTTTTATTGTTGTAAAAAATGCAAATTCTTTACAACAAAAACCACGTGCGGAAAGCGAAAGAAGACATTTTTTCGATATTTTTTTCGAATTGTATTTCCTTTTTATTTATATTTTTTCATGGAATTTTCGCTTTTTTTCTATAAATGTATTTTTTCTATAAAAATATATATTTTTATTTCGATTTGTTGAGATCGTGATTTCAACTTGAATTCCCCGCCCATAAGACATCCGCCTTATCCTCCTCCTCCTCCTTTTGAGCCGTTTTTGGCCAGAGGAAGGAACGTCATAAACTATATAAAGATCCTCATAAATCTTGAGCTTGACAATTTTGATCACAACTTGCGAGAGGCTCCTTCGAGCAGAAGCAACAGGAGCAGCATCAGAAGCAGCAACATAAAAAAAACACGCAACAACAAGTAGTAGATGAAGATGAGGAAGAAATTAAAGCCTCGCAGTGATAGAACCATAAATATTACATGTTGCTGAAATGTTGAGCAGAAGGAAGCTAGCCACAGCAACCGAGAAGGAAGCAACTTCCTTCGGTCTGCATTAAAATTAGCATTAGCGATGGAAACCGCAAGATTTCCTGCGATTAAGACATTATAATAGTCTGTCTATCCGTCCGTCTGTCTGTCCGTTGTGGTGCAGCAGTTGTGGTCGCAATTTCCACACACACTCTGAGGAGCAACACGTTAGCTGGCGATAAGCGATCGCCTCCTTGGTCAACCGGAGAACAATAAATTATGAAAGAGTCCGGCCCGGCCGACCTCACTCTTTCACTTGGTGAACGAGGGAAGAAGAGGGGATGGAAGAGAAGGAGCCGGCCAGGAATTTCCTCCTGTCAACAGCGGGCGCGTCGACCCGCCCTACTGAATTTCGAAGTTCCGCCGAGCTCATCGCTTCCATAATGAAAAAGAATCCAATGACTCCAACCCTTCCAGGAGGAGGAGGATTCTATTATTGTTGCTGCTGTTATATTGTTGTTACTGTTGTTATATTGTTGTTATCATTTTTTTCATTGTTGTTACTTTTTTTTACCAATTCCCGTCGGCCCTCATTCCCCAATAATAACCGCCATTAAGTGAAATTTTCCACGATGTTCGCTCTGACTGAAATTTGATCGACCTGCGATTGCGATTGCGTACAAATTTATTTGAACTCTGCCGAAGCAGCGTTGCCAACGACAATGGCAAGACCGACGATGTCGACGACTTTTGCTGCTGTTGGTTGGTTGTTGGAAGCGCGTGCAATGAAAATGCAATTGAAGTCGTCGATCCCGAGACCGCGTGGCCGGCCGGTGGAAAGAAAGAATTGTGAACATTTCAAGAACAATAACAACTGAAGCAATAACAACAAGAGATTGAATTAACAACAATGGTTGCATCATCTACAGCATCATTGAAAAGCGGCAATAGCAACAACAACAATAACAACAACGCTCAGCTGAACCATCGACAAGGCATTAAAATCGTAATTGATTGATTTATGAGATCCACACGCGAAACGCAATAAAAACAGTTCAAAGCGGGAACAGAATCTTTTTCCACTCATGTTTTTGTATTGTCTTCATGCTGGTGATGTTGTTACTGATGATGGTGACGTTGTTGCTGCTGCTGTTGTTGTTGTTGCTGCTGTTGTTGTTGCTGCTGCTGTTGTTGTTGCTGCTGCTGTTGTTATTCTTCTTATTGCTATTGCTAGTAAGGTGCTAAAGAACAGCTCGATTTACCGGACAAACTAGATCCAAGGGAGGGACCATCGTTGTTATTGTTGGTAGTGGTGATGATGATCATGGTGGTGATAATGATGGAGCTAATAATGTTGTTGGACCGAAGCTAGTGTTCTGGCTTCTGTTGTCATCCTTACTTTTCTACTGCTGCTCGTTGCTGCTCGAAACCCAACAACTTCTGCAAATCTCATTGTCCTGCGTTGTTTCATTGCATCCTGTTCAAGGCCGAGCCTTAGCAACAACCGTCAACAACAACAATGAACAATTCAGCATTTTCCACTAAATATGGCCAATGACGATGTTTGTTGTTGTTGCCTCCCTGTTGTTTACGCGTTTTACGAGACCCGCCGGAGCAATTTCAGGCCGAAGAAATTCCGTCCAACAATTGCCATAAATTCACCAGCAACAGAAACCGACCAATAACAACAACAACAACTGGGCAAAACAATGGCAATGACAACGATGCAGAGACGAAGACATTATTGTTGTTGTTGTTTCTAGCTGGGATTCTCATAAATTTGATTTTCACAACGTCTCTGCTGACGCCGACGCATGCATCGCTGTCGATGTCTGCGTCATCGTGCGGTTCATCGACTGCACAGAGAAACGGTCAACGATTATTAACTGCTATTTAATGGCCGATTGCACAACGGTGGACGCTTGGCCATCGACGACAGCAACTGTTGCTGCAGATCGACTCTGCGACTACGTTGTGGCTGCAATGTTGCAATTAAAGTTTATGCTCATGTTGCTGGCACACGTTGCGACAACTGTGCAACTTCAGAAGCCACCAGCAGGCATCGGAGACTTCAACGACAACAACGATGGCGATGACACCAGCAGCTTTGCAAACAATTGCAGTGGAGTAAATTTCTGTTTGCTCTTGAAAATTAAAATAAAGATAAGTTGCTGCAACATAAGGAAGTGGATGCAACTGTTGGTGTTCATGTTGTTATCGTTGTTATTCTATTTGTTGTTGCTACTCTTTTTGTTCTTGCAAAAACTTGTTGCCTCCACCGTCACCGTCGCCATCGTCATCATTCAAAACACATTCGCACTAATTACATGCATTTCTGTGGTGAGCCGTTGAGCGTCGTCGTTCAAACTGGAGCAACAACAACAGTATCATTGATGCATTACAAAAACAACATCATTGATGCGCTATAACAACAACGACATTGTTGGTTCACTACAACTATAACAACCCAAGTGAAGATAACATCGCGGGAAAATAATTTCACCATAGAAGACAATCGAGCAACAACATTGCTGCTGCTATTGCTGTTGTTGCAACATTCTTGCATAATATGGCATCGCTTCAGTTGTTCCACGGGTTTATCAATGTGTGAGTGTGTGTATGTGTGTGTGGGACCCATATGCCTCACCTCCTCCTTCTCTTCCCTCGATCCCACATTGGCTAATTAGAATTTTATTTAATGCGAACTTCGTTGGCGTGGTGTCTGAAGCATCGTCTTCGGCTCTACCACAGCAACACTTGGTCAATATTCTGCACGAGGGTCCCGCGCAAATAACCAACAAGAACAACAACAAGAATAGTACCATAAACAACAACAACAACAATAACCTGCCCGAGCCCCACCTCGGATCGCGGTTGCATTATTTAAATTAATAATAATTCTTCTGCCGACTCGACTCCATTCGACTTGAAGAAGACAGTTATTTTCCCAACACATGCAACAAAAATAAAACCCAGAACAAGAAATAAAACAACAAAAAATAGACAAAGACAAAAATAACAATGTAGAGAACAACAACAAAGACCACAACAGGAACAAAGACAAAAACAACATCCTAGAAAACTACAACACCTGAACCACGAACAAAAGCCGACGAGTGTCCAGAGTTGAAGGCGTGAAAATTATGGCCCTATTGGAGAGGAGAGGCTTCGTAATGCAAAAACCATCCAAGGTTGCGCTCGCGCGCACAAGTGACCACAAGGGGAGCCGAATGAAGTCGAGGGGATCGCAAGAGGTCGATGAGGAGTAAAAAGATCGATGGTGAACGGCTTCCTTATGAGGTTCAATTTGCGTAAAGACATAATACGATAGCGAATGAAAGGATAGGAGTGGAGGTGAGAGACAGAGAGGGTGCGAAAAAGATAGTTAGATGGTAGAGATCTAAGAAAAATCGATTGAATTGCATTAGATTGGATTGCGAGTAGAGAAACGAATAATTAGGGCGAGTGCAATTACCGGGTTCAATTCGATTTTATGGATTCAAATATCATTACGGATCGATTGGAGAAGCCTCGGCCCCTGAAGCGTGGGGCGGCAAGGATAAGAAGAGGATGGGGGGAGAAGATAGTATTTTCGATTTATGC
>CM029561.1:4469436-4531289 GCA_017309665.1 Coelopa frigida
TTCAATTAAGGAATATTAATGACCGTCTGCTCGCCGGAATGCCGCGAGTAACCGAGAATAGAGAGATTTTTCTTTGCAAAATACAAAACGAAACGAACTAATAAATAGTTTAGTTTACAAAAATGAAAAACGAAAATGACGCGGCGAGACATAATTAACTCGGGGCGCATCCTTCGTGTCGGCGTGTCCACCGTGTTTTATTGGCCGATCCGAGGGAGGCCCCAGGCCACGCCATCTCCATTAGGCACTAGTGGACCACTTACCTTTGCCTACGTCCCAGAGCTTGACTTTGCGATCGGCGCCGCCCGTCGCCACCACACGCTCGACGGGACTCCAGCGCACCGCGTGCGACTCGGTCTCGTGGGCCTCGAACTTCATGAAGATCGTCGTCGGGTTGGAGGAACTGTTGAAGCCCACGGTGACATTCTCTCTGTCCGGTGGGAACATATCATCGCCGAAGTATTCACACCCGGCACCGCCCGCTCCGTTGTTGTCCGCTCCGGTGTCGCCGACCGTCTCCGAGTTGGGCCCAAGACTGATGGGGCTGCCCGAGTTGCGCTGGAAGGATTGTGGATTGTTCTCGCGGACCGCGTCCTCGAGGTCGCGTCTGAGTTTGTCCGATCGTTTTCTGAAAATTGACGGCAGTCTTTTTCTAGATTTTCAAAAATGGATGCAATTTGAGTTCAACACACAAAAGAAAGAGAGATAAAAGAGAGAGAATAGTTGTTGTTGGTTCTATTTTCACTTCATTTTCTATTGATTTTTCTTTACGAATTATCATTTGGTTTTGTTTTGCTTTTCTTTTGATTGATATATTTTTGGCATAGAACATTTCAAGCCGTTAGTGATGAGAGTGCACGATGGATGGATGAGTTTGTTTTAAGACTTGTATTTGCTGTTGTTGAATTGAATTGTTGGTGCTCCACCGCTCTGATGACTCGGAGCCACCGGTGTAATGCGTTTGTGATGAGGATGCAAGCAGGCAGCGGATGCTTATAAAAATTTGATGGCATTAAACGCGAATTTGCTCAAGCTAAATTGAATAAATTTTTGTAAATGTCCATTAATTTATCATGCTTCAGCAACAGATGTTCCTCCAAGAACAACTTCTCTGAATACACGAATCATTTACCAGAATCGAATCCACCTTTGCCCCTGAAAATTTCACTGACAAACTCTTATACAAACACAGACAGACACTGGCCAAATGATCAGGAAATAAAACTATTTCCAATGCATTAGGCCTTAAAACTAAAAACATGTAAGAGTTAATAAGGTTTCATAAAATAATTCTTAAGCTTATATTAGCCACACAAGCACTCAACAGAACACAAAACAATTAATTCAATTAAACAATTACATAAAATACAACAACTGTTATTCATAAATTAATTAAGCAGTAAATTACTCGTATAGTGAGCATGCAAATTCAATTCCGTTGATTGCCTAGTCATATTCATTTATTAGTCACTTTGTGCATTGCTCTGATGCTGACATTTTTATAGAACACGCGTAGAAGAATATAATTTAAAAGCAAAACACACACACTCATTACAAATATGGTTTTCAGAAATCCGAAACATTCCATTAATTTATTAAATTATTGTATATAGATGGTAAAGTTATAGTCTTTAATGTAAAGCACTTGTTTATCATCACCATGATAGAAGGATAAGAGTATGTCCAGAAACCATGATAAGCCAAAAATTTAAAGAGTCATACTAAAACCACGAGTGAAAAAATAACTCGAATCGAAGCGAATGAGAAACGGGCGGACTTACTTTAGGAAGCTCTCGTTCTCTTCGTTCAGCTTGTCGGCATCCTTTGACTTGTACCGCATCAGACGCTCCAACAGGCAGCGATTTTCGTCCTGCAATGTAGAAGATTTAGGTTTTAGAAATTTTTTCATAATGCTTGAATTGTTTTAGAAAGTTTTTCGATCTAATGTTTTAAATTCATTTAGCGTGCGACAGGCTGCTGTTGCTCCCCACGATGGCTGAGCAAAAGAAATGCACTTTCTCATCGCTGTATCCACCCGCTAACCCAATGAGTGCCGACAGTGACGGAGCATTTACGCCCGATTGGAGAATGAAGTACAATTTCTTGGATAAACGCCACTGCAGTGCATTAGCTAATTGCCAGCACATGTCCACCTACGCCGCGCAACGAAAGCAGCCATGTAGAAGTGTGAAAGATGACCGACTGATGGCCACTCCTTGAACGAAGCGCACTCTGAAAGAGCTGCCGCCTATCATCCTTTGCGAGCCAAATTGCGGGGTTCATGCAATCAGATTACTTTGAAATATTCACGTTTGCGCCTTATGATTAATTGCCAATCATCTGGTGGCCGGCCGTGTTCGCGATACACTTCTCGCTTATTTCGCCCAGTTTCGTTTTTCGCTCGATCATGCCCAAGTCGAGTATTTCATACACAAAGCTGATCTATATTCGACCTAATCTTGCTGCCGTGACTCGATGCACACATTGTTTGCAAAACAATACGGTGCGCCTCAGGATTCAAACGATTAACATGAATTCTTTGTAAAGAGAAACCTCGATGGGGCGGGTCGAGTTGGGCAAGGGAAGACACGTCACGATAATTTGTATTGCTTTTCTACAAACAATTAGAAAATTCATTGCATGCCTCTGTGAGAGCTGGGAGATCGGTCAGAACTTGGCCTGCTGCCATATTTTCTCTCTTTTCTGCTGTTTCGCATATCGAAAACGCCAAGCGTTGAAGCGAGTGATGGGCGGCGGCAGTGCAGGATTTAGGACGGGTGATTGAGAGCTTCATTCACTGCCAAGTAAAGCGAATCAAGTTCAAGGGATTGGGCCAGTGAACCCTGCGTTGTTGCAAATGACTGAAGGCTTTCAAAGGCCAAAGCGATACGCTTCCTGAGCAGAAGACAAACACAAACAAGAATTTTGTTTGCTTGCAGACGATTCCCACGGCGATGGAAACCGGTGGGAAAGCATTTAATTCACACTTTTAATTACACATTACCGCACACGCACAACTCGGATTGTATGGAGTGGCCCCTTAAGAAAAACGATTGCGATAAGAACGAAAAGTAAATATTTGTAAATATAAACAGCACATGATTCACAGTAAACAGCAATAAAAAAACAACGAGAAAAACTTTTAAATCGCCGCTTGGCACCGAATCAAAGTCGACAGTGAGATTTAATCGCTCGCAACTTTGTAATGGAAGCTAGTGAATCGATTACAATACAGGCGATAATATAGGATCGAGCTATAAATAGAATTCAAATTGTCGAGGCGTTATCTAATGTGGTGCGAAAGATAATCCAATCGCCCCGGTGGAGCAGCTGATGGAAACTCACGGTCTCATTGATAGCAATAATTTTCCTTCTGATAAGCCACGCATCCACTGCTTCCGGAGTGGGTGCGAAGTAAATGAGGGTGACCAAGCCTCGCGATGTACTTACGATTGTAACTGCGTTTCCGATTTTCAGATACGTTTTGAAGCCGTTTGTGGAAAGCGCTTGGAATAATTTCAGACTATCTGTATTTTTTTGTATTTTTGTAAGTCGTGATATGGCGGTATCGAGTTTAATAACTTGTAATTTGGCAACTTATAATTTTTTCCTTATCATTTTGTCAAAATCGTAGCTCAAATAATGGAAGAAGCAATAAATTAAAATTGTTTCGTGTGACAGTTCAAAATCAAGTTGCTAGACGATTGGGGACTTCAGATAATAACATAATACAACAAAGTTACGCCTAGAGAGGCCAGCGTTTAATCGATTAATTAGTCATCATCTTGTGGAATGACCAAAGAGCGATCGCGAAGCTATTGCTTGAAAGGGGCGGCTGCTCGTCACTTGCCGTTTCCACATCGTGAATCGATTTAGAATTGTGTTTGAATTCAATTTCGCTTTGACACACAAATATTGTTTAGAATTTCCGTTTCCCGGAAACCCATCGCTCACCTGCACCGATCGCAATTTCTCCTCCAAGGCGCTGAACGCCAACTGCAGTGCCGTGTGCTCGTCCAGCAGCGTGGTATTGAGTTTCTTCAACTCCTCCAAGCTGGACTTCAGCATCTGGACCTCGGCTTTGAGGCTGTGATTGGCAGTTTGTTGCTCTGTGAGACTGAAAGAAAAAAATTTTTAATGTTGCTAGTAACGGATGAGAATGAGATTGTAAAGTAAATGTCACACTTTTGTTCCTTTTCCGCGATGATCTTCTTCTGTTTCTCCACCTTCAAATTGAGATCGACAATCAGCTGTGAATTCTCGCCCTTGCGCTTGTGCAGCTCCGTCAACTCCTCCTGCTGGGCCAGCAGCTTCTTCTCCAACGAGGCGATGGCGAGGTGGGCGCCACCTGTATCCTTGCCACCTGTTGAGCAGGCAACGCGCAGCTGTTCGTTCTCGACCGAAATCTTCAGGTTGTCCGCCTTGAGTTGCGAGACCTGGTCCAGCAGCCGATTATCTGTGGAGTGGTGGGGGATTAGTAAACAAATTATGATCGTCGTTGTCGCTGTCAGTAGTCACAACAACAACAGCAATAACAAGTAGCAGCGTAGACGTCAAGCGGGCGACCTTGGCCTCCGTCTCTGAGCCACGACCACTTACTCTGGAGCACGATTTCCCTGTAGTTGCCCGACTCCTTGCGGTTGCGCTCTCGCAGGAGCGTCACCAGGCTGTGCCGCCAGTCGGGCTCCTCCGCAGACATGGCGCTGTCGGTGTCGTCGACGTCGACGCTGGAGGCAGAGGCACCGAGGCTCTGTTCGCGTGAGTTGGGCGCCGCCGTTGGCGCTGGTCGTCGTCGTCGCTGTTTTTGGTGGCCGCTGTTTATGTGGTTTATTTACTGGTGGCGTGGTGAAATCTCCCCACCGACGTGGTGCGTCGTAATCCGTGGAATTTGGTGGCTGCTCAAACTAATCAACGTAATCTCTGGTAACAGATGGAAACGATCGTGCTCGAGATGCGAAAACGAGCAGAAATCGTAGGTGAAACGCGATTTCTTCGTTGACAATTTTTATTGTTTTGGATGTTTTGACAGTCAGCAGGTGGCAGTGTTGCCAAGCATATGTTTTCAAACGAAATTCGTTGATTTCGAAATCGAACAACGGAGCTCAGAAGAAATGATAAGAAGAGGGAAGGTCAAAAAAATGTAAACAAACGGAAAAGTACTGATTTTTTACGGCCGAGAAAATAGATTATTTTAGTTTTCCCTCAAAATTCAATATTATTGTTTTTTTGTGGCAATCAGCTGGTTGCAGTGTTGCCAATGTTAAGTTGTTTCTCTCGCTCGATGACAGCTGAGATAAGGAGCACGCGGAAGTGTTCGGAAAGTAAGTCGGATAGCAAAGACCAAAACCTCGAAATATGGAACGTAATTGAATTGTGGATATTGTGTATCGTATGAGGTGAATTCCTGTACATCCTGAAAGTATGCAATTAGCAAAGTATTTTAGGGATCATTTATTTAGGGACAAAAAACAAAATATCCCTGAATATTTCCTATATTTCCTCTTTTCACGACTCGACGTTATAAAATGTCGAAAAATTTAAAATCAAAAAATGTATTTAAAAAAAGTAATAATATTTTTTATTTACAATTTTAAGTGTCTTTTTTTGATGAGTTGAATAAATTAATAAAAATTGTGTTAGCAGTACTTCTTTTTTTCTAAGTGATTTTTTGGTATTTTTTTTCATTTTTTTGGTATACTCAAAGTTGCAACGGGATTTGAATATATATTATATACTGTAATTTTTCTCCTCTTTAATTCCACCAACAAATTTTCACCTATGTGTTCATTTCTGCAGTTATTTTTAGCATAATAAATAAAAATTATTTCAAGTGCGGAAATATTTTTTTGCAAAGTCGAAACGATTAATTCATAGATTGATTGTCAATATTGATGCAATCGTCTGTGGAATCAATCAATCCGGATATGGAGAAAGCTGTTTCGATCGGAGACGATTCAAGCTGAGACGATTTGCAAAATAATTACAATGAAATCTCTATTTTACGGCATTCAAAATTAATGTTTTTCATCCGGCAGCTGCGCCACCCACGACAAATCGGTCCGGAAGCCTGTCTTTAGAGTGGCGAAGAGGGGTCGAAGGGGGTCGGAGGGTGATAAAGAGGGTGATGAAGAGGTGGAGAAAGAGGGGGACTGATGGTGGCGAGGAGGGGTCGAAGAGGAGACAAGGAGTTAACTCGCAAACAACTGTCGTAATTAGCGCCAATTTCTGCAACGTAGTTGGCGACATACTAATAGAGATATAGACAAACTGAGAGACAGACAGAAAGAAAGAAAGAGAGACAGACAGACAGACACACAAGATAACAAGCTTGCGATAGACGTTGAGGCGTCTTTGGAAGTCTTGTTTACAAGATCTGGTCGTGTCTCGAATGCGGCCACACGACGAAAATAGCTCGACCCCGACGTAGAAAACAACACGGTTGGCGCATACGAAAGAGATGACTCACAGACAGAGACAGAGATGGCCATAACAAAGTGGAAAAACAGTTCGAATGTCACGACCAACAACGAACGATAGCGAGAATGAGCGAGCGACTTCCAGACGAAATATGGCAAATATGGCGACATCGTCGGTTGTGATTTTTGCCGCCCGGAACATTGTTTTGGGCCCGGCTCCAACGGTAGTGAACGAGCGTAGGTCGCGTCGTGAATGTTGGGGGCGCAAGTGAGCGAGAGAGAGATAGAAGGAGGTAGTGTAAAAGAGACGAGGCGAAAACATAGCGTCATCGATTGATTTGCGAGCTGATCCGAGCTTGGCCACAATCGCTCGGTCGGTTGGTCGGTCGGACCTGGCCGACGAGTATTTGCGAATATTTGAAACAGCGAACCGAACGCTAGAGAATCAGTCGACGAACAGTGTTCGACAGAAACGGACGGCAAAAATTCGAAACGGATTACGACCAGAGGTCAGAGGAATAGAGCGCAGGCTCAATAACAATAACATAAACATCAACTCTATCGATTTGAGAAGGAACTAAAAGAACTAGAACAAAATGCCTCCTGAGGCGAAAGGACGACGATTACATCCCGATCAAGTGCGAGGGCTGGAATGGAAAATTCGTCTACGGCGCTGGAGCCACGAACAACGTGTCGAAGGTGCGTCGATACAACCAGAACATCACCGACACCTCCAACTTCTACGGGCACAACACGGAGCCGACTATTTTGCCCACAACCTGGGATGGAACTTTCCAACGAGGTGGTGAAGTTCGCTATCAGCCATCACGCAATCAATCGGACGACTCGAAGTTCTTCCAGTACAACACGGAGCCGACGGTGTTGCCGACCACCTGGAATGGTGAATTCCAACTGGATCCCAACGATGTGCGCATCAAGCCAGAGCGGAATTTTTCAGACGCGCGCGATTACGCCGAAGCCAGTCGTTTCAGGCTAGTGAATCAGCATTAGGATGGTGGAGAAGATCCCTAGGAAGAAGTTGAAGATGAGAACGAGGACGAAGATGAGGACGAAAACGATAATGAAAATGATGACCCAGGACAATGATGAAAATGATGACCCAGGACAATGATGAAAATTATGACCCAGGACCATGGACCAGGACCACGACACCCACACACACACACACACATATGGACGCTTGTTCCACGCACAGCGGTTACTTTGGATACTAACGTGTTAACGGACTAACCTTAGTGGGGGGAATCACCCCCCAAGCCCTAGATTAGGCATATTTGTAGCATTTACATTAGATTATATAGATTCGATATTTACTTCGACATATTCGATATTTAATTCGATATATTCGATATTTAATTCGATATATTCGATAATTAGTTCGATATATTCGATATTTAGTTCGATATCTTCGATATTTGATAGTATGATAGTTTGTTTAAGCTTAAGAAGTCGCATTAGAAGCCCAGCAGAAGTTTATATTTTTTCTTTTCTCTATTCTACACAATTATTCCAGTTATTTTGTGTTAATGTGTATTTTGCATAATGTTTCATTAATTTATTGTTTTGTTGTTTGTTATTTTAACTAATATTGTTGCCAATTAAAGCGAACAAACACCTTGAAAGGCTAAAACGACACGTGTTTTAATCTCACTCTCTCTCACCCCACACATCGTAACGGATAACGAACGAGATCGAATCAAATCCATCCAAGTGTTGGCAGCAAAAGTTGTCGATTCAAGCAAGGCGAGGTGTTTGCACAACCATCTGTTGGCGCGTGGGACAAACACCTCCTTAATTGGGCTGGTCCACAAAGCAGCCTCGCTCTTTCGCGATCGCTCTTTATCTCTCGCTTGCTGTCTCTCCCTTTTGTCTCTCTTTCGCCCTCTATCTCTCGCTCGCTTGCTGTCTCTCCATCACTTTCTGTCTCTCTCTCGCTCGCTTTCTGCGTCTGGTAATGATATATGGTAATCAAATGACACAAAGTGCTTTTAATTGTGTTTTCGGCGAATTCTTTTACTGTTGAATAATCCTTACTTTTTTGGGACTCATGGTGAACGTCGTAAAGAGATTTGTTTGGCAGACGGAAGCACGAGAAATTGTTTATGGAGAAGTCTTTTGATAAGTCATAGTGTTAAGAAGTTGTGATTAATCCGAATCTACCTTGATGGGTCCATGAAGATAGTGAAGGAATACTAAGATTTACAAAGGAAGGTGTAGATGACAATCACATGGGCCTTAAGGGGAATTACACATGGTGCAAGAATACCCATGAATGACTCGATCGATCCTCCCCCCTCTCCCCCCTCCTTTGACCTTGCTGCACCAATCGACCTTAAAGTATGGGAATTACAACAGAGGCGCCAATCGTAAACCTCGGCCGATATTCGCAGCCAGCTCTTATCAGTTTTATTCTCGGAAGACTTCGCAAACAAGCAGAGTAATCAGCAACGGAAAACTCAACTCACCGAGGGGATTCACCGCGTAACAATAACAACAATATTAGTCTTCTCTTTGATTCAGTTGTGTGAATGGAGCCGAAAAGACAAGGGGTCGAGTTGGTGGAAGGGATTGCGGTTTATTTGCACTTCAATTCAACGGATCCCACTCGAACAAGAGGAAGAGGTTTATTCTTGAGGGACCGAGAGAGAGAGGCGATTGTTCTTGAGGTAGAGAGAGAGAGACGATTGTACTTGAGTGAGAGAGAGAGGCGATTGTTCTTGAGGGAAGAGTGCGTTTTTATCTTTCGGCGGGGAAGTCGGCGGTTTCGTCTCAGGTGGTATAAAATGACATGTGTGTGGGCGGATGGCCATTAGTCGAGATCGAGATCTGGAAATGCAAGCAATCGCAGTGGTAACGAAGTCATCGATGGTCCTGGTGGCCCTGGTCCTCCTCCTACTGGTCAAAACCGAGGTGAGCAACAAGATGTGGCTATAACGAAACTCTTTCTCACTCCCGAACTAATTTCCCTCAGGCCCAAGGAAGCGCTGTGGCCGTGGCTTCAGCCAACAATCAAGAGCTGAACATCACCTCCCAGGTGGACGACTACGTGATCGAGAAGAAGCGCTTGTATGCCGCGAACATTCGAGCCATGGACGCCCAATTGGCCGAGGTCAAAGCGCGCTACGATCACCAGCTGAACGTGATCAATGCCCAGACCGAATATCTCAATGTCCAGCTGCAGCAGGTCGAGGAGAAGCTCCTGCCACTCGAACTGATCAGCGACCTGAGCAAACATTGTGTCCAAAAGTATCACGGACAGATCGTCACGGCGGCGAGTGTGAACAGCCAGATCGCGAGTTGTGTCGCGGGAGCCAGCAACGCGTACAGCAGTTTCGTCAGCAACCCGACGACCACCAGGAACAATCTGAACAATTGGTACAACGGTCAGTTCGTCAACCTGATCAACGACTGCAAGAAGAAGTACCCGAATGCTCAGTTGAATTACACGATCTGCGCCACACAAGCGGTAAAAGGAACTTCAATACCTCTCTCAATCTTCTCATGACACCTTATATTTCTCCTATTCTCTTCCAGGTGGCCAGCGGTGACTCCGTCACGGCCTCATACAAGAAGACCTTCGACACTCAGATGCAGACCGCCTCCTGCTCCGCCGAGGGCCGCGTGAAACTGGCCGTCGATTGCAGCTTTACCATCGTCTACTCGACGACCTCTACCATCGGTCAGGTGATGCATCAGATCAATCATTGTTCTCAGGGTTTGGATGTCTGTCCTCCATGTGCTGTGGAGCCGGTCCAGCCTGCTCCAGAGTGCCCATCGAAGGTCTACACGACAACTGACCCCAACTACTTCCGCAATGCGACCATCGTGAATCCCTTCCTCGGGTTCAACCAGACCTCGTGCATCGAAGTTCACTTCTCTGATTTGAGTTGAGCCGAGGGATTCATAAAAATAGCATCAATTGTTTAGAATGAAAGGCTTAAAAATAGTAACAATTGTAAAATAAGGAACTCTTGTAAATAGCAACAATTGTTTAAAATGATGCTCTTGAAATTTCAATAATTGTATAAGAAATATGACCAATTGTTTAAAAGGAAAAATTAATTAAAAATAGTACTAATTGTCCAAATAGAAACTCCTAAAAATATCACTTATTGTTTATAAGAAACCCTTAAAAATAGAAAAATTAGGAAATTAATCACGATATTAAGGATTATTTTATTGACTTGACAATGGTTCAAGGACACTAGTTGATAATAAGTTAAGAATGATATTAATGTTAATAAATTTGGGCAATTGAGAATCACTAGACCGCCGCCACGCCCTTCGAGATGAAGTTGATCTGGAGGCAGGGCGTCGTCTTCCCAATGCCCTTGAAGGGATTCGTTATCGTCTCACTGTTCAGATCGCTATCGGCCAAATGCCAACTGAGATGATAAGGACAACGACCACGTGCGATGCCGTCCGAATCGCCGCAGGCCGGACAGAACTCATGGCCCGCGAGACAGTTCTCGATCAGCCCCATGACCTCGCCGATCGTGGTGAACGTGTTGTAGACGATGATCGCCTGGCAGTCGAAGACCTCCGTCGTCTTCGTGGTGGCCGTGCACGATGCTTGCTTAATGTGGTTGTGGAAGGAGCGGATGTTGGTGGCCGACACCCCGTTGGTGGTGTTGATCTGGAAGAGAGAACACGCTAGAGAAGATCTCCAGGTGGGATGAGAGATTTGATATTTACAACTCCTCGTACACAACTGGTGTGATTGGATTCCAGATGGCTGAACTTCTTCTTGCAGTCCTTCAGCGAGTTCGCAAACGTGGTCGCATAGTAGTTGATCAGACCCTTGCGGGTGTTTTCGGCGGCGGCGACCATCGCATCGTAGCCGGTGTGACCTTTCTGCATGCACGTAGCCAGGTTGCTCTTGACCGTGGCCCAGGCGGGCAGCTTGCCCTGGTACTTGTTGACGCAGTAGTCGTGGACGTCGTCGAGCGTCGCCAGCGGGCCGAGTTTCTTCTCGGCCTCCGCCAACTTGGCCTCGAGCAGTGGGCCGTGGAAGCCGACCGTTTCGAGGCGTGTGAAGTAGTTCTTGCGGAAGTCGGCCAGGGCGGTCTCCATCATCTTGAGGTTGGCCGTGTTCTGGCGTTGGTTGCTCAGGATGAAGTTGTCCAGCCGCGATGTGGTCGACAGATTGTAGTAGAGCACGTCCGGCATCACGATGATGTCGCCCTGGAAAGAGATCAGAGGTTAATCCTGTTATCCCAATGGAATGGGCGTGGCCTGAACCTACCTGGGCGGCGCAGGGCAGCAGGAGGCTGATGGCGATGACGCAGATCGCTGAGAGTAATGTTGTGGCTCGCATGGTGAACGTAGACTGAAAGAAAGCCCAGCGAATAATGTCAGTTTTATAATTATTCGGCCGATGTGAAGCAACGAAAAAGTTCCCCCGAGGCTGGAGATTATTTCGAAGGAGGAAAAATAAATAAATCCCATGTGAAACGAAAGCCAAAACTGATAAGAATTTCATTCAAAATTGGAATTTAGCGAGCCAAACAGCTGAGACTCATTTGCTGATTAGGAAGGAAGCCCAATGGAATCCCCTGTCGAAGTCGAGCTTCTACTTGAGACTGGTGCCTGGAGGTATGCAATGTTTGAACTAGTGTGCTTAGTTTCGGTTGGTGTCGTACGTTGGGCTTTCGTCGCCCTTCGTGTTCGTTGGTGGAATTCGTGTTCACCACGAAAAAATATGCAACGATTACTTGCATTCATTTCGTTTTTCCCTGAAAGTATTCAATGCAAAAAGTCGTTAATTTTCTAATCAAAGTATAGTAATCAAAGTGTAGTAATCAAAGACAGTAATCAAAGTTTATGCAGCAGTTGAGGGTTTCACACAAATTGTTGTTATTAACCATTCTATAAAAAGTCCGGGAAAATGCCACCTTATGTTATGGCTCCCATGAAAACCAGACATTTCCCTACACCAGTACATATTTCTAATTAATTGCAATGATCCTTGATAGACTTCCCAGAATAATTATTCTCATCAGCCTATAAAAATCCTTGAACAATCGTTTAATTAAATTAAAAGTTACCTTAATTACCATGAATCTGCACCATCCTCTATATTCTCATTACACGCTTCTCCTCGCCGTTATCCGCGTTGCGTCTTTAATGCCATTACTTTGGCATGAAAGCGATTTTTAATTTGCATCCCGATTGCATTAGGCGAATTAATAGCCAAAGGAACGCCGTCAAAGCGGACCACCGCAATCGTTGCGTGTCAATGGAACCCGAACCTGTCCACCTTGCTCTAACTCTCTCGCTCTCTTTCTTTTTCCTTCTCCTTCGTCCCAGTCGCTTGCCCTTTCACACAGACTTCGTAATTGCGAGCATGCGTGGAGGCTGGAGAGAACGCGTTGTCGCGTCGCTGTGAACACATGTTGCGGCGAACATAACGCGAAAAACGTTTTTGGCATAACACACAACGACGGCGGCTGCGTCTGTTCCACACCTGTTGGCGGGACCCTCGGGAGCATATGGTATGGTCCGGGCTTTTGAGTGCCGGTACTTCGAAAGTAGAATCGTTTGCATCGCCTCCATCATCATCATCATCTCTGGCACGAACTGCATTAGTTCTTCAGTCAGAGGTGAGTTTGGGCTGAAGTTGTTCATCATAGAAGTTCAGGAAGTTATAAATTCTTCTGCGTCGCTGCGTGCAACAAGTGTTCACGTATCATCTCTCTCTTTCTCTCTCTTTCATTCGCTGTACTCATATCTTCTCTACTTTTTTGTGCTGGCGTTAGGTTTAATGCAAATACATGTTCTTTTCGGTCCGAACTTGGCTCCGGATTAACATGAGCTCCGCGTGTCCGTACAACATTTCCATTACAGCCACGACGCGGCGGAAAATAATATGAAAACCCTTTTCATGCTCTTGTCTATCTCACCACATGTCTCTCCTTCTCCCTCCCTCTCTCTCCCTCTCTCTCCCTGTATCTTTCTTTCTTGAACGAGCCGGGCAATAATTCAAAACTCATATCTCTGCAGCTCTAGGAGCCGGCTTCTTGAATTGGATTCCAATCCCGATCTGATTTATAGTCATTCGATATAGATTTGAATCCCTTCGGTTGCTAGCGAATAATTTGATTCTACTGCGAGCTGGGAAAGAAAGGAAGGAAGATGTTGACAACTGTTCGACTGCCCACCATTTGCCAGCAGGAGACGAAGTGGAGGAAGTAAATCCTAATTTGAGCTCATGTCTTACCATATTCCGAGCCTCAGAGTTAATCCTCCAACTTTTGAATCGATTTTTTAATTAATACAATCCTGTCAGTCCTTCGTTACATTATAATATTACCTCCGTTTTATTGATTCTGAATACAGGTCGCTTGCATTTATTTGCTGTGTCACCTTCAGCTGTAATAAACATAAATATTCCAACTGCTATTTTAAGGTCACTGGAATGCACAACTCGCAAAGTGCACCCGATATATTTCTTCGAAGCAGAAAACTATGCTGACCACTTCACGAGCGATGGTCGTAAACATTATTGGTTTGGTTCATAACGTTTTCTTAATTACCGTGTAAATTAGAATCGCGACATTTGAGGCCAACTTGTTGCTTGTGTGAGTTACATTTATGGACTCAGTTCATTTTATGATCGATAAAATCCCGCTGATTTATCTATTCATTCATTCTCTTCCATACCATATTTCATATCTCTACCCTCTCAGATGATTACTTCCGATTCAGATCATCATCTACTCGTATACTATAATCAACACCAGATTGGTGGTTCTGATTGGAACCTCTAAATTGGGTTGATGAAGAGGTGGCCTCCGCTCGATCCATGCCTCAATCGAATCGAGCAATTCGCTTTCATACCCATGCCAATTGAATGAACTCCAAGGAGGCACAAAGGATCCGCTCACCACGGTTGCCAAAGTCGAGGCTTTTATTATTTTATTTTATTATTACGAACAATAAAAAATAATAAAAGCTTCCCGAACAATGCAATGCAGACAATTCGAATCGGAAGAAGACAATCATTGCCACAGGAAGAAGAAGCCCGAGACAGGGATCACGAGACAGCCGATGTAGATAATGGAGGGGGGGTAGAATCGGGAGAATGAGGAGTGTTGGCTGTGGTGTTATTATTTATTTGGTTGCCTCTATCCACTGTACGATCGGCGGGACAAGCAAACAAACCATCCGCGGCTGTAGAGACAGACGGACGGACGGACGGACAGACAGAGCGACCGCCGACAACAAGCGGAGCACTGTCAGCGGCCGCAGCGAAAACTGCCAGAGGCACAACGAGCACACAAAGGCCATGGAAAACGAGGAAGATGAAGAAGAAAAGGAAGAGGAGATTCACAATGTTGCGGATATTCAAATCGAAAGTAAAACGTGGCATCGCTGTCGATGTCTCTCGATGGAGGAACAATTGGTGCACTTGGTGGCGAACGTTGGATTCGGAAACAGTTGAAAGGACGTCAACACCGAAATTTGTAGGGATTTGTTCGAAAGAATTCAACTGTATAATGCCTATATCGCCTTATTAATCTGTAATTAAAGAATATTCCAAGATATATACACAATCGATCGATCTGAAAAATCCACAGACCAAATCTTTAGGAGTGGAAGAAACCAATCCAATAGAATAGAGAAAGCTCAAATTATAGATGTATTTACAAATATTGAATAAATTCGTGTAAATACTATAATTTGCATGCCATCCAAAGTCGATTAAATTAAATATGTTGCAAGCACTCGAATTGAAAGAAATCAATAGTACGATCGAGAGAAGAGAACCAGAAAATTCTATGGCTACAAATCCGAATTCACTTCTTTATCATAATTCTATTTATTTTATTGCATCTATTAGAAGACTATTATTTATTTCAATTACAAATCTGTTAAAAGTATGATTGCTTTGGTAAAGTGCTCTCCCCCTACAGACATGTGTATTTGTGTTTGTGTGTGGTCTTTGTACCAGCCATCGGCCATGGGCTTTTCTTCTCCTTTTTCCTCTTCTATGGCCACTGATCACAGATCTCGCTATACATAGTGCATATTTCGGTCGCACGGCAGACGCTTGAGCAACTATTTGAGTTATCGTTTAAATTGCACATTAGATCGCTTCTTGATAAATTCGTCGAAACTTCGCTGCACTCGCCTTCGATGTGGTGGCTCCACCCACAGCTGCCGGGTGCTTGTTTCCACAGCCATGGATCGATTCCACCGCTCTCCTCGATCCTCCCACTTCTCGCTAATGCTAGTCAGTATTCGACTGCTATCTTCTTGAAGCTTCACTTTGGGGGTTTTTTTTTGTGGAAAGTACTTAAGATGGGTCTTTAGGAGAAATTTTAGAGAAAGGTTTCCATCCTCCCCATCTTTCGATTTTCCGTGAAATTGGAAACTCCAAGCTGGAGGAGACCTTCTTGTCAATGGTGCCGAATGCAAATCTACGTCCACGCGTCCATTCGCCCGACATTTTTATGGCACACGCCAACTAACCATCCCGTTAGATAGCCCACTAGCCCTGGTGTGTGTGTGTTTGTGTCCTGTCTTGGGGCCAGTTTTACTTGCGATGCTCGAACATGACAGTTTTGTGTTGTTATCGACCCAGACATGGCGAGGAAATTGGCATTGGTCCGTGTTGTTGTTCTTTTTCTTGTAGTTGCTGTTGACACGACCACTTGGCCTGTCCTCAACAATGAAATCACGCGGCCTCCACACGTTTTTTTTTCTACTCAGAGGGATTGACAGACAGACAGTCTGTCGGTCGGTCGGACAGATGGATGGCTATAAACAGCGGAAATGTGTGCTCAGATGCCACCCATTCCATCAGTCGTAAATCTAGCCTGTTTGTGTCACTGGTACAACTGACACAACACACATATCGTATCGTATACAGATACATACATATATCGAATAGTGGAAAGGAGAAAGATTTTTGCACAGAAGAATCAGTTAATGGGATAATCTGGATATAAGGAAGTTCTAAATGCCAGTATCTATATATTATTTATTCTAATTTATTATATGCATTAGATACCAAGGAAAATAAATATATTTTTTTATATATCGATTTTTATTGCATTGGATGGTTTATATTTTATATCCATGTGTGTTATTCAGGATATAAAAAAAATTAATTACATAATTTGATTTGAAACTAAATTAATTTTCTATCAACTCAAAATCTGATTTAGTTGGCAAATTTTGGTTGAACAAATTTTGTTCTATAAGAGTAATGGTTAAAAGGCAATCTAAGAATTTTTCTGCACAATTCCATTTAGTCTAAATTTAAATTTTCGTGATTTTTTTGGTAAACCCGATGACTCACATCTAGGAAACTTTTGCCCAGACCGGTGTTTAGAATAAAATTAAGTTTAGATGTGATTTTTTGCACGAAGATGTCAACGTTCTATGTCTCTCAAGGTGTCGCTTTAATGTGTCGCTCTGACACTTCACCCCATATCCCGCAAATCTCTCCATCGCCATCGTCATTCCTCATCGGCTTCCAACGGTTCAATTGGTTCTCTGCGACAGACCTCGGTTTGAGAGTGAATTAAATGATCGCAATGATTGAAGGCTGCAGTCAGTCAGAACGGTTCTCAGACAGACGGAAAGGAGCTCGAGATGTTATTGTTGCAATTCTACCTCTCAAACGCACCATTTTGTTATTTCTATCGCTATTTATATCGCACTCCAGCTACGATCACGCGATATCATATCATGGAGCCATTAAAATGCAAATTAAATTCAAATTTATTGCCTGACGTCAACCTGTGATTGACACTTGGGGAGTTAAATTCCACATGTGTGTGTGTGTGAGTGTGGAGAGCTCTGTGTTAGAAATTTTGCCCCAAGAACTCTTTGGCAACGTTCTTTGAGCTATCGGTTGATTTTTTCAAGGCTCAAGTTAATGTCTCTTGACTTCTGAGCTGCAATGAATTATTCAATTAATTACAGGCTCCAGAGAGCGACGTAAGTGTTATTAATTGTCTCTCGAATTAAAAATTAAAATGTTGCGAAAGCTTTCACTAGAGGCTCCACCTCGTTTGTTGTTTTTGTTGTTGTTTTTATTCCAACCTTTCCTCGTTTGGTTTTCACACTTTATCACAATTTCCCACTCTTTCCGCACACGTTTAGTCATTCCTCGTTTAGTGATGTTCTCGCCGATGGTGGTTGTTGTTCTTGTTGTTGCCTTACCTTGTTATTGACCACGCCAATATGTTGCAGCATCGTCCGGCAGACCGGTAGAGCAGGGCCAGCAACACAATAACAAGAGATGGAGAGCCACAAACACCTCGCCTGAGAATGCAACATAAATAATGCATTAGCTCGGGAATTGTGTTCATGCACATAATTACAACAAAAAACGACAACTGAAACTACAGCCCCAAAACAACCGCAAAATAAGAACATAACAACAACAACAATAATGATAACAACAATACAGACAACGTCTACAATAAGCTCTCCACAACCAGACGAAAACGAACACGAGTAACATGAGTGGGGTGCAGGGACTTGGAAAACAAAGCTCGGGAACCTCGGACGGCGTTTGGCTTCGGTTTCGGGCAACGAGATCGGGGTCGAGGACGAGGCAGCGGGTGAGAATGGGATTGGGATCAGGAAGAGACCGCCCTCAATAGACGAACGATAAGCAGCCCTCGATGCTATGCATGATTCGTTTTCCATGTTTTCAAGGGCAACATTTGTCAGGTTTGTACTTTACTTATTTATTTTGCTGTTTCGATATTTTTTCTGTTCTTCTTTTCAATTTCGGTATAGTTTCTGTTCTTCTTTGTTCGCAAATAATTGCACTAAAATCGATCGAACGAATTTCGAGACCCAACGAAATCGCTCTTCCGTTGAACGAACAACTCCTAAAGTGTGCGCTCCAGTGATTTAATCCAGTTTGGCATCCTGTTGCTCCTGGGACCTCCTGTTTGCCATCGCATGTCGTCTCAACGATGCACCATAAACACATATGCATGTGTGTGTTTGTGCGATGTTCTCTATCCATACATCATGTTAATTTTAATCACGAACAAAATCTCCTCGAGTACATGATGCATTATGGATGGTATTGGCATTGGTCTCGGAATGTAAGCTCTTGTTAGCTGTCGGACGAAACACGCAAGTCCTCCCGACATCATGTCTCTCTGTCTATCCTCTCTACTATTCTCTCTCCTCTTCTCCCCTGGTGTCCAGCCCACCATCAGAGGTATTTACTTTTGGTTAATTAGTTTCGATTTAATGGTCTAGACTTGTGCTGGTAGTTGTTTTTAATTTTCGTGAAACTATTTTCCTTCTCTCACAGTGCCCATGCCTAAAATCGCGGAACGTGATTACTCTCTGGGTGTGTCGATTCTTCTGCAAATAATGAGCTATCATTGGATATGGTCCTCTGTATACACGGAAATTCGACACAAGCCTTTTGTCTAATTAGATAATGCTGTACCTTCTGAACGGATCGGTATGGATCCATTAACATCTGGTTGTTTTTCTTCGGCATAAATGGGCATAAATGAGTCAACCAACGTAGTTTGCATGCTAAGTGCAGCAAATGACCCTTTACCAGAAATCGTATTCAATTATGAGACCCAGCTCGACTTATTCGATTCCATATTTTATTGGCGTGCAATTATTATGGCTTCATTAGCGTGCCACGACGACGACGACGACCGTGCCATTTTATTGAGCCGTGCCAGCAGCAGCAGCATCAACGCGTACGCAGCGGCGGCCGACATCAAAAGGTGTTCGATTTCAATGCCAACAAAATAATAATAAAGCAGAGGCAGCCCAGGAATTCCTTTGAATCGGTTGATTAAATTAAACTAAAGGCCGGAGGCCGATGCTGAACTGACCAACGGCGGTCTTCGGCTTCAGCTTTTGCTCGTCTCGTCGGCGCGCGAGGAACAACTATTGTGTCGGAGCGCGAGGAATTGCTAAGATGGCAGCATCTGCTCCTCTTCTGGATCTTTTTCCGATCTTGGTACCCGATCTTCGCTCTTCTGATGTTCATTCCTATGGAAGCCCTGATGTTCTTTCCTCTGGGCAGCCTGGGCTGTAAATTGAGTCGAAGAATTCGCACAAAGACAATGCCTCGTGGACGTCGACCAGCCGGCCGGCCGGCGCTCGTCTGACCGGCCATTGGCCCTAATTTACTTTGCATGTTGAGTTGATTATGAATGCAGCCATCAAATAAACAGCGCTGCCTCCTCTGCGGTCTCCCCTTTCGCCTCTCGCGACTGCAAGCATCCTGAAAGGAGTTGAGCGGCGGCTGCACCGGGTTGCGGTCGCCGGATGACAGGTGTTAATTAAGCTAATTAGAGGTTAAATGATCAGCCTCCGACACACGATATGCGGTACGAGGCACACGGGCCGACACGAGTTGCTGCCCAGCAGGAAACGTCCAACGGATCGGAGAGAAAAAAATATGATAAAGCATTTAAATGAAAGCCGATGCTTAAATGAAAACCGATGCTTAAAGGAAAACTAATGCTTAAATTAAAACCGATGCTCAAATGCAAACCAATGCTTAAATGAAAACCGATGCTCCAATGAAAACCAATGCTTAAATGAAGCTCGATTCTTAATTGAAATACGGTAAAATTAGTAAAACCACAATTAGAAAAACACCAACAGGATTCTGAAGTTGAATCCAACAAAAGTTCTACAGCATCCCGAGGAGCTGCACCTGCAACGAGAACCAGCAACAGTAGCCACAACATCTGAGAGGAATCCAAAACATTATACGTAGAAATAGAGGAAGGGGCGGAAGACGGTTCTCTCAAACTTCAAATGGAACTCAAATGAACGGTGAACAATTTGGGAGGAGCTGCAAAATTAGCAACACATTTGAAAAATCCAAACGACTGGAGACAATCAGACGGACATCACAAGAAGCAGGAGCAACATTCATAGACAGCAACAGTAGCTAAAACACAAGACACACACACACACACACACACAAACACTTGCAAACACGCATCACATGCGCAGTCGTCGCTCGGAAGCAATAAAAAATTTCATGAATCGGAATTTAGCTCCTCGCTAACAATTTCGATAGCGCTGAGAGCAGCCGTTTAGTGGTTATCGAGTGGTGAGTGGTCGGTGGAGAGGGGGTGGGCGGAGAGGAGAGGAGGGGCCGAGGAGGCAGTCGGTGGATGGATCCGCCACACGCAAGGGAACCAAGGCTGGTAGCGCACCGTCGACTGGGATCAGGGTCCAGGGTCCGATGCGAACTCGAACTCGAGTCAAGCAAGTCAAGCGTCCTTTCATTAACAGAGATGCTGCCTGTGTTTGCTGTCGCTTTGTTATTGTTGATTTTTATATTTTTGTTGTTAGTTTCAGCTATTTTTGTTGTTGATTTTTATATTGTTGTTGTTGATTTTAGTATAATTGTTTTTGGTTTTTGTTATTATTTTTGTTGTTGGTCTTCCTGATCTTCCTTCTGCTACCTTTCATTACATTTCGATAACTCGAATGCGATTGCGCGTGGCTCGACTCGACTTGAAGCTAGAGCTGAGGTTGGACACTGGCCATGCAGGGCGATGGGAGGGCTCCGTGGTTCAGTGCGGCGGTCTAGGGTCCCTGTTGGGTTCGATCAGTTCGCTTTGGTTCGTTCGATCGGTTCGCATGTCTATTAAGTAATTTTAATTGCCTTTGCGTGTTTGCTGAACTTTACACGTTCGCGGAATGCAGCGCATGCGTAGCAAAGAAGTCGCCAGCGATGTGTTGATGGGCTTGCTTTGAGGAACTCCAGGGCGGTAGTTGTTGGGTGGTGAATGGGACGAAGGATCGAAGAGGTAAAGGCTAAGGAACGGCGAGAGGAAGGAACTCTCGAAGAAGGATCGACTTTGGTCGTTGGCTTCGGCAGGTGGATTACGTTCGTTAAATGTCCAACAACCTCTCCACCAATTGACTCCACCCAATGCTGTGACAAGCCGTCGTCTTCTTAGTTGTATTGCGTCAATTCATCGGTCACTTCATCTCCATCCGCCTCTGCATCAGCATGGTATCAGCGTAGCTTCCTTGTCAGCTGTTGGTTCTCCATTTAGCCACTTTGAGCACTTCACCAACCACCACTCGATCAATTCGAGGACAACTCGAGAGACTCGAAAATTCCTCAGCGACTCCCGATGAATGCGAACGAGCTCGATTCAATTGAAGTCGAGTCGGTTGGAGTCGAACATTCCTCGGTGCAGGTGGAGCCGTGAGAGGGGGCGTTGGGTGTGGAGCGGCGTACGGAACATTGTCAATGTCACCACGATGGCGGCGACACCGCTCTTTGTCTGTCCGCTCGCCAGTCTGACTGTTTGTGCGCTGGGGCCCTGAGGCGAGCCGGACGAAAAAAACTAATAAATTGATTTTCCAACTAATGTGAAAAGTGCACGACCAACATTCCGTTTGAGCCGCAGCGGCAACAAATGCAGGGGTCGGCGAGGGGGCGACACTCGATGGACAGACAGACGGCGGCAGCAACAAAACATGGGTTACTTGGGTTGGTGGTTGGTTTCCTACAGGTGGCCACCGCAGCTTTGAAGCAGTTGCTGCGTTGCATTTGCGTCTTAATGAAGCGCATGTTGTTGCGATATCGCACACCCGTTGTTATAGTTGTTGTTATTGTGGCGGTTGCAACAGAAGTGATTTGTCACCAAACGCCGTAAATTGCCGCGACCGTCGTTGGAGGGAGAGAGGTTGGTAAGCACTGGGCCCAAAACGTCATTTGCATCGCGGGCATCCAAATGAGGGAGCGGCCTTCGTCGTCTTTCGGCTGGTCCAAAAAATGATTTATTGGGTTTGCGCACGCGCACATTGAGCACCGAGGCAGACGTATGAGTTCAGCGATAATTCCATTGTTCGGTCCCTTGCCGTTGATCGATCAACAAATCAATTTAGGAGATTTCAAGCGGAATGCATATTATTAAATTATTTGTTTTTGAGTGGTCGAGATGGAGATCTACGGGTTCATAAATTCTTGACAAAACGATATCGAGAGAAGGAAAAGATTCAAGATGTTAAAATTAAAAATTAAAATCTTATATAAAATTTAAATTTATGTAGATTATTGTTTGATGGAAATTAAAATTAAATGAATGACAAATATTGTATATACTAGGAAATACCCGGTCATTCTGGGTGAACTGCGGATACACTCCGTATAGGAAATATTTCTTTCAAATCAATATCTTTCTTAAAAATGTGTTATTTATCCAATAATAATGATTATCCAATTAATGATAAATAAAAATTTAGAGATTAGCAGCAGGATTCAGGACATCAGAGTAGTTGAATATTGAGAACAAGGAGATATGAATTTAATTAGAGGAAATTTAGAGGAGAAAATTTAGAGGTCGTTACGAATTATAGTCCTTTTCGCAAAATAACGCGTATTTACGGAGATATGAACGATTTAAGATTTCCATAAAAAATTACCTGAATTTTGAAATTTTCGAAAATTTAGAGGTCGTCACGAATTATCGTTCTTTTCGCAAAATAACGCGTATTTTCGGAGATATAAACGATTTAAGATTTCCATGAAAAATGGCTTGAATTTTGAAATTTTCGAAAATTTAGAGGTCGTTACGAATTATCGTTCTTTTCGCGAAATAACGCGTATTTACGGAGATATGAACGATTTAAGATTTCCATGAAAAATGGCTTGAATTTTGAAATTTTCGAAAATTTAGAGGTCGTTACGAATTATCGTTCTTTTCGCGAAATAACGCGTATTTACGGAGATATAAACGATTTAAGATTTCCATGAAAAATTACCTGAATTTTGAAATTTTCGAAAATTTAGAGGTCGTTACGAATTATCGTCCTTTTCGCGAAATAACGCGTATTTACGGAGATATGAACGATTTAAGATTTCCATGAAAAATTGCCTGAATTTTGAAATTTTCGAAAATTTAGAGGTCGTTACGAATTATCGTCCTTTTCGCGAAATAACGCGTATTTACGGAGATATGAACGATTTAAGATTTCCATGAAAAATGGCCTGAATTTTGAAATTTTCGAAAATTTAGAGGTCGTTACGAATTATCGTTCTTTTCGCGAAATAACGCGTATTTACGGAGATATAAACGATTTAAGATTTCCATGAAAAATTACCTGAATTTTGAAATTTTCGAAAATTTAGAGGTCGTTTCGAATTATCGTCCTTTTCGCGAAATAACGCGTATTTACGGAGATATGAACGATTTTAGATTTCCATGAAAAATTACCTGAATTTTGAAATTTTCGAAAATTTAGAGGTCGTTACGAATTATCGTTCTTTTCGCGAAATAACGCGTATTTACGGAGATATAAACGATTTAAGATTTCCATGAAAAATGGCCTGAATTTTGAAATTTTCGAAAATTTAGAGGTCGTCACGAATTATCGTCCTTTTCGCGAAATAACGCGTATTTACGGAGATATGAACGATTTAAGATTTCCATGAAAAATTTACTGAATTTTGAAATTTTCGAAAATTTAGAGGTCGTTACGAATTATCGTCCTTTTCGCGAAATAACGCGTATTTACGGAGATATGAACGATTTAAGATTTCCATGAAAAATGGCTTGAATTTTGAATTTTCGAAAATTTAGAGGTCGTTACGAATTATCGTTCTTTTCGCGAAATAACGCGTATTTACGGAGATATGAACGATTTTAGATTTCCATGAAAAATTACCTGAATTTTGAAATTTTCGAAAATTTAGAGGTCGTTACGAATTATCGTCCTTTTCGCGAAATAACGCGTATTTACGGAGATATGAACGATTTAAGATTTCCATGAAAAATTACCTGAATTTTGAAATTTTCGAAAATTTAGAGGTCGTTACGAATTATCGTCCTTTTCGCAAAATAACGCGTATTTACGGAGATATAAACGATTTAAGATTTCCATGAAAAATTGCCTGAATTTTGAAATTTTCGAAAATTTAGAGGTCGTTACGAATTATCGTCCTTTTCGCGAAATAACGCGTATTTACGGAGATATAAACGATTTAAGATTTCCATGAAAAATTGCCTGAATTTTGAAATTTTCGAAAATTTAGAGGTCGTTACGAATTATCGTCCTTTTCGCGAAATAACGCGTATTTACGGAGATATAAACGATTTAAGATTTCCATGAAAAATTGCCTGAATTTTGAAATTTTCGAAAATTTAGAGGTCGTTACGTATTATCGTCCTATTCGCGAAATAACGCGTATTTACGGAGATATGAACGATTTTAGATTTCCATGAAAAATTACCTGAATTTTGAAATTTTCGAAAATTTAGAGGTCGTTTCGAATTATCGTCCTTTTCGCGAAATAACGCGTATTTACGGAGATATAAACGATTTAAGATTTCCATGAAAAATTGCCTGAATTTTGAAATTTTCGAAAATTTAGAGGTCGTTACGAATTATCGTCCATTTCGCGAAATAACGCGTATTTACGGAGATATGAACGATTTAAGATTTCCATGAAAAATGGCCTGAATTTTGAAATTTTCGAAAATTTAGAGGTCGTTACGTATTATCGTCCTTTTCGCGAAATAACGCGTATTTACGGAGATATAAACGATTTAAGATTTCCATGAAAAATTGCCTGAATTTTGAAATTTTCGAAAATTTAGAGGTCGTTACGAATTATCGTCCTTTTCGCAAAATAACGCGTATTTACGGAGATATGAACGATTTAAGATTTCCATGAAAAATTGCCTGAATTTTGAAATTTTCGAAAATTTAGAGGTCGTTACGTATTATCGTCCTTTTCGCGAAATAACGCGTATTTACGGAGATATGAACGATTTAAGATTTCCATGAAAAATTGCTTGAATTTTGAAATTTTCGAAAATTTAGAGGTCGTTACGAATTATCGTCCTTTTCGCGAAATAACGCGTATTTACGGAGATATAAACGATTTAAGATTTCCATGAAAAATTGCCTGAATTTTGAAATTTTCGAAAATTTAGAGGTCGTTACGTATTATCGTCCTATTCGCGAAATAACGCGTATTTACGGAGATATGAACGAATTTAGATTTCCATGAAAAATTACCTGAATTTTGAAATTTTCGAAAATTTAGAGGTCGTTACGAATTATCGTCCTTTTCACGAAATAACGCGAATTTACGGAGATATGAACGATTTAAGATTTCCATGAAAAATTGCCTGCATTTTTGAAATTTTCGAAATTTTATAAGTCGTTACGTTATTTTTAAAAAATTTTAAAAATTTTAAATTTTTTAATGCACTTTTTTAAATGAAGTTAAGTCTTTAAGTGAACTGCGATTTTTTGAAAAATGTTGAATAACTGTCACGTGGAAATTGATCGTTTTCGAAGAACCGGAATATTATAAAACAAGCTTGTTTTCTCGTCCTCCCCAACCACTAAATGCGCAACAACAACAATCGCCTCAAGTGACATTTGTCTTTTGGTTTTATTGAATCTTTTGCGATTTTCAAAATTATGACCATCGCAATCTCAACCGAGACCAGCGCCTCCCTCCTTCCACCGATGCCGCCAACAATTTCATCCATTGGCCGAGGCGAAATTCCAGCAAATCACTTGGCCAAAAAACATTACAATCAATTTGGCTGCTCATTTGGCCCAGGCTCCTGGCTGCCGTTTTGTAAGCTGCCTCCCGTCTCGCGCGTGGTCTATGCATAATTTTTCAAGTTTTCCACATTTCCCTCGGCGTTGCCAATCGCTGAGATTTTTTTTGTGTTTTTCTCTCGAACGCAGAAGACACTTTTGCCATTGCGAAATGCGATGGAAACTGGTCGCGGTGATCGGGCGGCGGCCGACTCTGCCTTATTCGGTGCTCGGCCGGCCTCTAATGGACACGTCTGCAGGCACTCAGATTCTCCTCCGTCCGTCCCTCCCCTCCGCAATGAGTGTGAGATATTGGAGGCAATCATTTAAGCCGCGTCTCTCTAATTGCTCTCGGGTTTCCAACGACGTCCACCAGGTTCCCTCATGCACCGCGCTCCAAGGGATCCCTACATCGGGTCGCCACGTCTTCCTTATATCGTCCATCGATCATCGAGATTAGATGGAACTTTCTAAAGCACTCTTTCATATCATAATGTCTGCCATATCTCTAAAGTCATTGCTTCTGAAGTCCATGTCTCTGAAATCATTGCCTCTCAATCCTTGTTTCCCGCTTCCGGTCTCCCGAGTGTCACAAGCTCCAACAATGTAGATTGAATCTGCTTAGTTATTCGCCGATATTCTAATGGAATTCATAATTCTCACGGGTGTCGTAGTAGCTCATCGGAAGCGGAGCAATTCCCGCGATACGACAAGAACTTATTGTCTTCGTCGCACTTTAATTAAAACTCCAGCATGCCTCTCGAGCTAAGGAAAAATGCTCGATCGCCGCCTCCCACCCCTAACGTTACGCCTCCCCTCCTACTACAACGATCGATCGACCTCCTACGATCGATCGGTTTGCCTCCTCCTCCTTCGTCGTTTCTCAACAAGCCAAATGTGCAATTTTCAATTAAAAACCAATTTCAGAACGATCGCTCGAGCGATCAACGTTGCCACCCAGCCATTGCCATTCTGGTCTGGCTACTCTACTCCAATCCACTCCACGCTATGCGATGCGATGCCATTCCATGCGATCTCCCACATCGGCCCATTAATGGTCCTTAATTGAATCAGATCGCAGGACCAGATAATGAGCTGCTTTTGTGAACCACCGATTTTTCATTTGTATCAATTTAATTTTGAGTTCTGTGTTTCTCCCTATCTCACTCTCTATCGCTTGTGCTTCCTATTTTTCTTGTCTCCCGGCGGAGCTCCAGGGATCCAGAGCGAAAAACCGCCAGCAAGCAGGATGTGCTCCACCACCCGTGGCTACCGGCATGTGTGGAGCCCATGTGGTGTCCATAATGAATGCAAGCGGCGAAGTGCAGGATGCCGTCGACTTAGCCTGGCCAGAGATAGGGCCAATGACTGGGTCCGGTCGACTGACTGGAGTCCAACTTCCTCCCCTCCACCAACGACCTCTGGCCATTCGGATCGCACTTTAATAGCTCTCAAGTTTAGTTCGTTTCACTCGGGCATTAATCTACCTCCGACCCAGAGGGGTGAGATGAGGTTCAGTACAGAGAGGGATCTCGTGTTCAACTTTTCGACCTCGACCGCGATGTTTGTTTAACGACTCTATTTTATCATCCGTCAACGACGACGGGGTCCGACGATCGGTGCCAATGACTGCGGTGTCCTCAATCGTCGTTCGATAGGGTCGTCGACAGATCGAATCAGACCGAGCCAAGAGGATCGATCAAGATCGATTGTCTCTGGGTTCGCTGGATTCCACCTGATCTTGTCTCGTTGTGAGTTTCAACCTTCACCGCTTGATCTTTTGCCGTCTTTGCCTGATTTTCAACCTTCTCCTTGTGATTTTTAGCCGTCTCCATCAGATTTTAAGCTTAGATCTAAAGTTGGTGTTGGCCCTCATCTGGCATTCACTCATTGGCGGAGAGTTCAATCTGCCTGGCTTAAGGTTACAGCGTTCTTGTTCGCATTATCGGGGACACGTATCTCTCGCTCTTTCTTTCCTTCTATCTTTGTCTGTCCTTCCTTCTGTCTGTCTGTCTCTTTGAGAACAAGCCAGAGTCATCGATGGGGCTAGGATGCTGGCAGATTACACTGAGGGGATTCGCACATGCTTTCTATTGACTCACTAGTGCCTTCTCCCCTCTGTCTGTCCTGAAAGATCGGAGATCTCGATCGTTGTGCTTAGAAATTCCTCATCCAGCCGCTCAGTCAATTACGCTCGGCCCTGGAAATGGTCTCCTGCTGTCGCCTGGCTCTTCCCATTAGACGATTTGCATCGACTTCTCGTCCTCAGCCTCTCTCCACCTCTGCCTTTCCATCGTTCGCTTCAGCCGAAGTATGTGGAGCTAGTTTGCAATCCACTGCTCTCCACTCATCTGTCGGTCTGGTCTGGCTGTCTGTCGCCTGTCGTTGTCCGAATTTCCGCATGCTGAATGTCAGTAGATCCGATGTCCGTCGCTGTTGTTGTTAGTGTTGTTGCTCCAAATGCAAATCAGCCGCTCGGTGTCCAGACGTCCATGTGGAGAGCCGAAGCTTCCTCCTCCAGTGTATCGAGAAGACTTCTGGGGCTTATCGGATCCCGGGCCAGAGGATCGACAAGTCTATTCGAATGCGAATCGACTGCGTTTGTATGATTTATCAAAACACAGTGGACGGTGTCTGGAGGTTGGCGAATGCCGTCCAATGAAGCCTCCGCATCCGCGATCCTCGACCTCGTTGAGAGTGCTGTGCTGGAAAATCTATCGGTGACATGCGAGGCAATTAAGGTTCCAAATGAGAGGAATTAAAATTGTAATACGCTCGGGAAATGACAGCGTGAGGCATGAGGAATCCAACCAGCCGACGACGAACGAGACGTGAGAGCAACAGAAGCCTTGGTCAGAAACCCAGAAGCAGAAGGAGAGCGAGGTGGTGACGCCTGTGCGAAGTGGATCAAGAATGGAGCAGAGAATGGTCGTGTCGACGGCTTGTGATGACGAGTGGGAGATAATGGCCGACAACCGCTAGAAGTCGACTGACAGCCAGATCAAGTGGATGCCATGTCAGAGGAAGTGGAAGCCGATGAAATGAATGAAGTGGGAGAAAGACATTGAAAGGAGTTGGTGGAGAGAGGTCGAATAAATGACTGCAGTCGATGTTGATTGAGAGTGGTCGTGTATTCTGATGATGGGCTTAATATGTCCCCACGGTGATCAATGGTGAGATAATATATTGTGTGTCATATTCGTGTGGAGAACTGTAGTTTGGGTTCCTTAAATTGGAGTTCAAATAGAAGGCCATTGTTCCGCATTACATCCACAAGGATGAAACTATTTAGGAGACTCTCATAGACGGAGCTCGAACCCCACCAAGGAGTAATGATGCGGGGCCAAACTCCGCTCCCCCACGGTCTCCGAGGAGAGCCATGGCATCAAGAGCAAGTAATAAGATTTATTGTTCAGTCGGCGACTCAGTCGGCATTGTCTTCGACGTGCGCGGCGGCAATAAATTCTCCTCAATCACAGGCCTCTTCACCGCTTTGCATCTCCCTGTGTAAGTGGGGTGCCTCATGTCTGTGTGTGTGAGTGAATGTGTTAATACATGTGAATGTGTTGATTCAAGTGAATGTGTGTAAGTGTCTTGATTCATGTGAATGTGTGCGAATTGAATGCAAAGCGAAACATTCACACTTAGGACACGTAAATCATGTTGATGAATTTAGCAATGCAACAATTTTCATTGCATTGTCTTCATCTCCTCTCGCCCCTCTCGTCCCTCCTATCCTTTATCCTTCTCACCCTTTGGTGTGTTCTTTGCACGTTATTTGGAGGAGTTTTCGAGTCGGTGCAAATAATTTTCATAGAAAAATATTTACTCGCAAACACATGCGAGCCGTGCGATTTTCTCATCGTCGTATGCGAAGCACGTAATGATTACGATTTCTTCCTCTGATTTTACTTTGTGGTTGTTATTTTTATTGTTATTATTATAGTTGTTGTTGTTGATGTTATTGTTATTATTATTGTTGCTCTTGCATTGGGAGTCACTGTCGCTACAATTGAGGAAAATTTATGATTGCAAATTATTTGCTTTGTTCGATATCGCAAAAAGTGGGAGCGTTGCGAGGAATGAAAATAAAAGTGACCGAGATGGAAGTCGCAAATACTTTTGATTTCGTTGAACTCCATCTCAGCCTCGCGAAGAAAACATCATAAGGAAACAAAAAGTAGATAAATATATTTCATAAAAATAAAAACTTGTTTCAGGAGTGTGAAAATCGAAAGACTTAAGACACGAACTGGACATCAAACACCAAATTGAGCAGAAGATAATTCCTACAAAAATACTTTTCTTAAGCAATTTGAAGTGGTTTTTTCATTACTTTGAAGAAAATTGGAAAACAGAAAAATATCGTTTTAAATATAATACGATAGACGCCTCCAAGCCTCATCAACAGCTTTTCTAAGGAGGTACATGAGGAGATTATTTCTGCAAATTGGTCATGGAGTGTGTGTTGTTTTTGTTATTGTTGTTGATGATGTGGTTGTTATTGTTGATGATGTTGTTATTGTTGTTGATGTTGTTATTGTTGATGATGTTGTTGTTGATGTAGTTGTAGTTGTTGTTGATAAGGAGGTTGTTTCGCACAGATTTAATGAAATCGAAAATAACAAATAGACAAAAACATTAATTCACTTGCATAATCAACATTAATAACATCGGCAACGCCACAGACTTAATCTACAATAACAACAAAAATATTTGAGCCATTAACAGCCATAACAGCCACAGAAACAACAACAACATCAACTACTTGAGCTTGAGTAACCGAAAAGCTGTAAATGTTGTGAAGCTCTTATCGTGAAGCTCTGACAGTTGAGACGCCTTACGAGTTCCCGCCGAAGATGCGCCCGCATCGCTACAACATTGGTGCACGCACCTTGCAATGGGCGAGGAGGATGAGTTGCATCATTCATTTGATGCAACAATAACAACAATGACAATAACAACAATGCATATAACAACAACAGTGACAATAATAACAACAACAAGTGATGTTAATTGGAAACACATTTGTCGAGTGTCAGCCAAAGACGACGAAGCGCAGTTGACCAAATTTATGTTAAATTTTACAATTGCTTCGTTTCCCTCACTGCCACCGACTTTTACAGAGTTGCCATCCGAAAACGAAGGAGGAGGCGCTTAACGTCGGTCGATCGTTTTCCTGATCCTTTGTGTATTTTTTCCCCCTTCTCTCAGTTTCGGCTGTGGGTTGCGCAAACTCAGTGCCGCCCGAAACCGATGTAATTTTTCAGTATGTTTGGGTCGGTCGTATGCTGTGCGCACATGAGCGAGGCTTGTTGGCTGACTTTCTGTCTGTCTGTCTGACTATCAGACCGACATCTGCATGTTTATGCGCCATATCCAACTGTGTCGCGACAAATGAGTTCATTTGCGCCGAACAAGTGCATAAGTAATTTCCAGCGTGCGACACCCGGAGGAAAATATTGATAGGAAGTCGCGTTATTATGGATCGGCGACGGTTTCTGTTTCGCTATCGGGATCGTTTTCCAAGAATCCCGACTGTCGGGATCGTATTCGAAGAACCAACTATCGGGATCATTTTCCAAGAACCAACTACCTTATTCGAAGAATCGCCCCAATCGATCGGGCTTCGACCCTTTGAGCGTTCAAATTCCTTCGAAGACCTCCCAGCCAAACAACCACAACCCAATCGATCTCAGTCTTTTGAACATTCGCTGTGCTCCACTTGATTCGGCATTGTTTCCCCATTCATTAGATTTATGTACGTGTTGCCAACTATTTCGATCGATTGCAATGCATTGCGTATGACAATTTTTTTCCTCATTTGGCTTTGGTCTCGTATTGTTTTTTTTTCATATGGATTTTGCTTTTGCTCTTGTTATGTTTTTTCTTTTTGCTTTGGTTATGCTTTTTCATTTTGCTTTAGTTCTGTTTAGTTTTTGCTCTTTGTTTTTACCATTCAGTTCGCTTTTTGTTTCTTCGACGCCGTTGCGCATGCGCGTGATTTCGCTTTTAAATCCCGCTCGATTTTTCGCCTCTCGATGTCATGCCATACCACATTCATACATATATATTTATATATGTATATGTGTATATGTATTTATATATATACATACTCACATATATCGCTTATATGTAATGATTTCTGTCTCTTGTCATAAATTGCCATGATTTATTTTGAATTATACAGCCACACGTTTTTTCAACTTCAACTCAAGTGGTTTTTCTTCACTGTTTTTCACTCCACTTTGGGGGCTGTTTTGGCTTTGTTGTTGTTATTGTTGTAGTAGTGGTTCTTGCACGTCGTCGCTGCAGTTGTTATTGTTGTTGATGTTGTTGTCGGAATTGCATTGCAATTGCATTTTTAATGCTGTCTCAAAAGTGATTTCATTCATTGCGTTCTCTGCATTTCCGTGGGACTTGACTTGAAATTCATTTCAACTAAAAGATCTGGCAACGCTCTTGCTTTTGTTTTTCGCCTCCTGCATTTGTTGTCCCCTATTACCAATCTTGTTATTGTTGTTGGTTTTTGTTGGCAACTCCGATGCTGGAGTGGAAATAAATTGAATTGTAGTCAGTCATGGATTTGAAAAAATGTTGTCATAATTACAGGAATTTCAATTACTTTATATGGAGATAATTTGATTAAATCAGTTTTGCATATTTTCGACGATTATTTATTTCTCGTTCCTTTCATTTTGGCGTGTTTTTTTCTGCGGCTCAAATATTTCTCGTAAATCATGCCATGCCTCATTCAAACCAATTCCATTGCAGTTGGTTTCCAAAACCTGTCGTAGGCGAGCACGATTCATAGATTATCGGGGGCCAATAAAACTCAGTGTCTTCCCTTGAAGAGGGGTCCAGGGTCCCTCGACGTTTCCTGAATTAAAGGTTCTTCTTCGATGCGGAAGCATTCGGTAATGAGCTAACTCTGCCTCTTACTCTGGCTTACATCTCTCATAGCACCACAACAAACGACCGGCCTGGAAACCTCATCATCCGACCGAATTTATTGGCCTTGGCATCCGCTAAATGGGAAATTCTGCACTTTGCTTTGATTTATTAACCGCATCCTCCATCTCTCCTCTCTCTCCCCATCTTCCTACTTAGGTGGAGTCATTGGAGCGTGGCGCAAAACCTCGCCCAGTCCAAAGTGGGAAATTAATGTCGAGGCAACACCTGCTGCCACCTACCGGAGATTTGTCTTCTTCATCTACGAGCCATGGCCGACTAGAAAATCCAATGACTAGAGTGGGGATTGGAGTAACAACAACAATTACAACTGTGGAGCAAGAGGATCCGCAGCGAGCGAGTTTTAATTAAACTTTCTTCCGATGCAAACGAAGCTGCCTCTCGGATGCAATGGAATTGATTACCAGGAGGCGGGGAGAGTAAAGGGGCATAAAATGGGATGATTCCGATAGAACTCGGGTAGGAATTTGGTTAATCTAAATTTAAATGGGAAAACACGCCATGAAAATGCGCGGCGAAAAGAAATGCGAACCATTAAATGCGCAGGCGAGGAGATAATGCGAGTGAGTGCGCATGCGCAGCCAACTCCCAGCGGAGCACGAATAAATGGTCTTTAAATGTTAATAAACAGCCAGGCTCTCAACAACAAAAATAACAACAAAAACAATAACATCAACAACAACAATAACGTCAAGAAGTCTACTCCACCACCTGCAGCAGCAGCCATTGGAATTATTATTTTACTGCGAGTCGTAGTCGCACGCATATTAAAATATTCAAATGTTCATGGTTTTTATATTTATTTCGATGGTTATTTACATTTAAATCTCTCTCTCTTGCCCAGCCATCTCAAGAAGCGCCGCGGGTCGCGGCTTTAAGCTGTATTAGCGTCTTGAATGCATTGAGCCAGGTGAGGCGGGGCGCGGGCGAAGATTCGCTCAATGTTACAATATAAAGTGATGTACCTAGAGGATCAATTCGAGAGAATAGTGGGTCTTTTCTTGAGCGTCTGGTGCTCTTCGTGGGGGGCGAGTCCTTGGTATTCGCTTCACCTGTCATTGGATGAAATACAGTTTTCTTTCGACCTCCAGCGCTGTCGCTCCATACGGAGGAAGATCATGTGCTCTATGTTTATTTCTCGACCGTTGGCAAGTGTCGACGATGGACGAAGGAAGGACGGCTTTAGTTATGCAATAGGACAAGCCGACGTGGACCAAGTCGGTGTGAAGAAATTATTATTTTTTGTAAATAGATCGAATTGGTCAACTTTTTCTCTATATGAGTATAGGTTCATCCAACTGATGAATCCAACTGATGAATCCCCATTGTTTCCAATCTATTGTCGACAATTGGGAAAAGTATTGTTGCTGTCTTGTTCGACGATGTTGCTGTTGTGGTTTGTCATCATTCGCTGCTGTCTTATTCTTTTGGCTCGATATCGACAGCGGAAATTGAGAAGCGCAAACATTTCGCCCTGCATACCGTCGGATCAGCTGGGATACGATCGCATCTCACTCTCTCGTGGATCACTGCCACAGCCCTCGCCTGCGCAGCTTCGTTCAAGAGTTGTCTATTTAATTAGCAATCGACTGATCGGCAGCAGCAGCAACAATGGCAACAATAACAACAACGGCAACATAGACAGCAACTTCAGCCACAATCAACTCTATTGATGTTGCTCGGTCCATTGCTGCGGTTGATGTTGCTAGTAATGATATTGTTGTTGTTGCTGCTGAGTTGGTGTTGTTGTTGATGTTGCTGTGGCTACCTTAGATCGTATTGTGGTTGGTTCTGAAACCTATTGCTTCACCCTTTCCAGATGCGTTCGGTCAATGGTAATGCGTGTGTGTGGATCAATTGCAGATTCGCGAAATCGCATCCGCATTTTTGACTAATTGCATATGAAGTCTCATCTTCCTCTTCCTCCTTCATTCGTCTTCATCTGATTTTGCGATTTCTTTTCTCCTTCTACGAATGCGGTGGAATTTTTCCGACATTATTTTGCGATCTATGTTTGTGATTCTCTTCTCTACTACTTCTTTCAATTCATCTGAGCTCCTCTTCCCACCACTTCTCTCCTCTCCTCTTCACTCTACTCCACTTCACTTCACTCCTCTCCTATTCACTCCACTTCTCCTCCCTCTCTCTCTCTCTCTCTAGCACTGCACACACCTGGGATAATTTCCATTCCATCCGCCGCCAGATGGCGATTCGCGATCGCGCCTTCGATTGCTTTGATCTTCGCCTCTCCATCGTCGTCGTCGTCGTTAGGAGGAGGACTCGACGCATGCGTTGTCCATGAGCATGCGTGAAGGAGCTCCTCGGCGCCGGAAATGTTCCATCGTTTTCCGCATTGGCCGATCGCCCTCACGGCCCTCCCTCTAACGGCCGCCGGCCCACGCTTTCAGAGCCGCCCAGTCAGTTCAATCGACCGTTTGCGACTCCTGCAGCCGCCATCGATCAAAGCGACCGCCTCTGGCCAGTGACCACTTGGACATTGCTCCAAAGTCGCTCTGGTTTCACTTGCTGTTGACCGTTGTTGCTGCCAATTGCCGCCGGTTGGTGGCGACGACGCGACAACATTTGTCAGCTGTCGAACGGTGAAAACCGATCGCACGACGAAAATCGATTGCCAGAACAGCCGGAGGCTCACGTTGTCCACGCCAAACGGACAGACGTCTGTCAAAACGCACTTCAGGAAACTTTGGTCCATGCTCAGAAAACCACGACAGCAACAACATAAACAGTGCCGTTTTTATCGCCAGGCTCAATCAACATCCATTGGGCGCCTCCATTACACGCTCCACCGATCAACGGGCCGCGGCCCCAAGAGAGAAAAAGGGAAGAGAAGGAGGAGGTGGAGAAATAAGACGGAGGATCGAGAGAGGCAGACGCAGAGTGGAGGAGGCAAATGCGGACTCTTATCGTCCGCCATGATCTCGCATATTTTCTCATTAACAAGTGGAAACGCAAGTTCTCCTCAGGTCCAACTCGAACTCCAGCCTTAGCTTCGACTCCAAAGTCTATGAATTATTTTTATGTCTGTAGATTTTGCGAATTATGCAGGTGTAACGTTTAATTGCATCACAACTTCATGTTGCCTGTGACGTCAGCTCCCGGCAGTATTCCCAATGACCAAAGAGACCGCGACGAGCGAAAACACACAGTTGTCACCCGAAGTGACTCCGAATATGGATCGAATGAATGTATTTAATAGTCTGCTCTAATTGCCAAGTGCGTTTCTACGATTGGAGCTGCATGGGAAAAGCAACAACATCAAAACAGAAAACACCAATCGTATCTATAACAATATATATATATTATCGGCTTTCCTCTTGTCTGAAGTGTCTTCATAAAATCGTAGATAAGGATTTCAACATTGTATGAAGTTCATTTAGCATATTTTAGGATTTCCTTCTATTTGCATAACATATGGAAGGAATGAAGATATGACGTGAAAGGAATAAAGATCTGAATTACTATTATAAATGACCAATAGTCAATATTTTTAAAAGAAACAAATGCAGTTTACTACCCTTTTCAAGAAAATAAATTTACTCCCAAAAAGTAATCAGTTCAAGACTAAAGTAAATCCCAAATATAACATCTTACACATCATTTTAACGGAAATTGAACAAGCTTTCAGAAAATTATACTTAATATTTGGTTAATAATGCAAATTTTTGCTGCATTAATATTAATTTATTTTTTTCTTTATTTTAGGTTACTCATTTCATTTTTGGAAGAAAACAAAGGAAAACAAATATATTCAAAACTCATGCATATGGTAAGATTCTTAAGAGCTTCTACATCAAATCTCAACAATTATAATTTCTCATTTTGAAATCGCGACTTAACATTCATTCTCAATTTTAATCCAACATACAAACTTACAAAGAGCAATATTTAGACTTCTATTTCGGACATGACTTCGAACTCCAACGCCTCCGACGTGGAAAAAATTCTTCTCGACTCTGACTCCAGGGTCAGCAGAGCCAACCAAATATTTTCCTTTACACCTTTGTCTGCCCCCTTCGAACCTTTAGTTCTCAAAACGATGGACACGCACTGAAGACATGCGCTGGCCATGCCGTGTCTTGCTTGGCCATAAATCCGACACCTTCATGTCAGGTCCTTCAAGATGCGCCTGAAATCATAATTTTCGCACAGTCGTAAATTTCTGCGTCATGTCAGGTGTCTGGCTGATCAGCGGCAGCAGCGGCAACAACAACAAATTACAAACTACAAACCAGAGAAGTGAGAGAATCGCCCTCCCACAGGATGCAACACAATTCACACCCCAACGGCGATGGTCAGGCGAACCTGGACGAGCCATAATTATGACCGAACGCGCGGAGGCAGCGCCCTTGGCTCGATGGCGGCCCCTTCGGCCAGGTGACGCCCCCTTGTGCCAGCTTGGTCTGTTTGATGTGGGCTCTTCGTGGTGGGGGTGGAGCTGCCGAGGAGCATCAAAAGTGTTGTGGAGGATCAAGTGTTGAACTGCTCGCTCTGGGAGGATGGAGAAAAGGCGGTGATCTTGGGGCACGCCAGAGAAGAAGCCTCTGGAACGTGAGTGACTGCCAGGCAGGAATAAATAAAAAACTAAATGGAGAAGATCGTTGGACTCTGGGAAATCGAAATCGAGGCGAATTCAGTGAGAATCAAGTGGCGTGGACTATTAATCAATGGAAGAGAATGAGGATCGAGAAATCAAGCAGAGAGAAAGAGCATCGAAGATCCCGAAAATGACCTGAGAGAGTAAAAGATCCAGAAATCGACCTGGAAGAGAAAAAAGAGCGTGGATCCAGAAATCGACCTAGGAGAGAAAATGAGAATAGGTGCCAGAAATCGACCTCGATGCCGAAGCATCGACAAACCTTTCACCGATCGATTCCTCTCTCTCACTCAGCCCCGACTACTTCTTTCTCTCCTTTCAATTATAGACTAATCAGCAGGTTCTGCCGAAGCTCATTGCGATTCACCTGTCCGTCCGGAGTTCGATCCTCGGCCTCCCTGCTGTGGCGACCCAGTTCACGTCAACACCAGAGTTGTTGTTGCTGGTTTTGCTGATGTTGTTGTTGGTTCTCTTGCAACCGTTGCTTTGGAAATCGAACTTACGGACCACGGCCAGCAGGGTGGTGGCTGCGATGGGGCGTGCTCGTGTGGCAAATAAATTTCGCAATGATTTGTTAATGCGTTCGATCGTTCATTCGTTCATTCATCCGTCCATCTGTTCGTCCGTCTGTTGCTCTCAATAACAACAACAATAGCACAGGTTTCGATGGTGATTATTGTTGTAGTTGTAGCTGCTGTTTTTTTTATGTTGCTGTGGAAATTCCTAGGTTGCTGTTGAAACCATCCATGATGATGATGATGGCGCTGCTGATGTTGGTTTCTTGCTGTTGGAGTTGCTGTTGTGCACTTGTTGTTGCAGTTATTGTTGCTGTAGTTTATATTGCTGTTGCTGCTCGAAACAAAAATAAAATTGTTTATGTAACACGTTTTGGCATTATCGATTGCTGCTGCCCATAAGTTATGCTCCAGTAATGATCGCAGTCAGCCAGGCAGCCAGTCATGCAGAACAAACCTACCGCCAACAACAGCAACAACAACCAAGTGTTGCTCCGTTGGATCGAACAACGACGAGAATCCCTCTCCGGGGTGTGGATTCGAGACGGACTCCTCCATGGCATTCATTCGGCGGCGTCGGATCCATGGCCGTGGTGGTCATCCCTTGGCCTTGCGCGGAACCCTCGCAATCGACTCGGTCAGAATTGAAACTGAGTCTGGGGTCCAGAACCAAGTCCGAGGCAGCTTCTTGACTGGTAGCCTCTCACTCTTCCTATACATTGTTGCGGCCCCGTAACCAGAACTCTTGAGTCGGACTCATGTGGCGTTGCGTGAAGGAGCGTAGCATAGCGTAATGTGATTTATCACTTGTGTAGAGATTTATTTCGAGCGGGGATGAGGCAGGGGTCCAGTGAGTGTACCGTGGGTTGATGTATTTATTAGGATATTGGTGGGTAATTGGGGGGGGATCCTTTTTATTATGATGTTTATGGGAAGAAGAAGTCGGAGACCATGCGATGATGAAGAGAGATCGAGAGAGGTGAGAAATCCTCCTACTAAACCGATCTGAAGTAATTTAACTTTAATTGATTTGAATTGTTTTATCGATTGTAACCAACTCATCAATGCAAAATAACTATTCGAGTGAAAATAATTCATCAATTGTAAATAACTCATCGACTGAAAGCCATTCATCGATTAAACAACTCATCAATGCATTCCAAATAACCACAGGCGAGAGTTTCTTCATTTATTTCTTTCTTCTCGCCGTCTGTGTCATCATCAAAGATGCTTCGAATGAAGGCTTCCTCGATTTCTATCCGGCGACATTAACGACGATGGAGACGACGACATCTTCAAAACAATATTATTGATGGTGATCGCGGTTGTGCCGGAAGCACTTTTGGTCGCCAGCAGCGGCCAGCAGTAGTTGACTATCGATTACAACAACAATAGCATCGTCATCAGTAATAACAACAATAGCATCGCCATCAACAACAACCACTGCATCATCGAGAAAATCCAAGTGCTCGGGTGCATCTTCACTTTCGCAGAGATAAATATTGAGTTTTCTCTCGTTGGTTTTCCTGGTATCCTCAACTTCCACTTCATCCATCACCACTTGGTTGTCGTCTTCCTTTTATCTGTCTCCCCCCGCTCTTCACTTTTCACTCGTCTTCACTTTTCTTTCCATGTCTCTTCTTTTTCCTTGTCTTCTCATTTCTTTTCTGCACTTTTCTTAACTTTTCTTTCCTTGTCTTCTCTTCAACGTTTCTTCTCTCAACGCCGCATACTTTCCGGCTGAGCTGTTGGCTTGAATTTTCCTCGGATGATTTGTTATCGCTGGCATTTTCCCCGACGTCGAAGATATGGCGCAGTCAAACTCGGTGAAAGTGAAATCCGAGTGACCTTTCGAGTGCTGCGATCTCCTCTGCCGCCGTCGCTGGGGTGCGCCTGGGTCTGCAGTGCCAGCAAATATAAATACAGATAAATACAGTAATAAGCGGATAAAAATACAAATAGCGAAAAATATAAATAATAATGGCATAAATAATCGCGATGACGCGCTGGTTGATTGAGAGTCGAGGCAGGAAGCCGAACGTCGTCATCGCCTTCTCCATCATCATCACTATTACAATCAACATCACCATCTCCATCACCATCGGAGAGATTATGTCATCAGGGTGCTGGTGGCCGTTGTCCGTTTTTGCTCTTACCGCTCTCGGGTGGAAATGTCAGAGTGTGAGTGTGTGTTGCAACTTGCAAGGGCCTCAATCACCACGCATCGTGAGCAGAATCGTCGTCGTCATCATCGTGATCGTGTTCAAGCCTCAGCAATTACATCGCATTACTTATTCATTACATTCCACGACGGGTCGAGGGAAACGATGAAGAAAATGGCGCATCTGCACTTTACCATGAGATTGTGGCAATTGCTGATGCTGCTGCTGCACGGCATTTACAGAGACATGTTAGAGATGAGGAGGAGGAGAAGTTAAAGGCAGCAATAGAAGGAACCACTTCAGCAATAACAACAGCTGAGCAACAACAACATGTCAGCAGCAACAACAGAATTGACAGCATCAACAAGATTGGTAGCGAAAGGAAAAACCACTTTAGAGATGGAGAAACGAATTCAGTGGCGTGTGATTGACAAAGTTGTAAGCAGGTCTATTTGAGAGCAACAAGAACAACAACAACAATAATGGAAATGACAACAACAAACTGTGGAAGCAACATGTCACATGTCTGCGATTGTTCCTCACTATTTGGCGCATCAATCAAACCATCAAAAATGATTTCGAATGAAAATCAAATTCAAAAAATCATGCCTATTGCTGCTGTGGACATGGACATGGCTGCAACATGACACATGGACATGAAACAAACATTGCAACAACAGCAATAGGAGCAACAACAACAACTATGAAGACAACAATATCTATACCAACAACAACAATAACAATATCTAATCCAACAACAAGCAACAACTCAAACATCAATGGCAACACTTGTGTTGCTCGGTTCGATTCAGTTGCTGCACTGCGTTGTTGCCATTTACCAACGATAATTGCTCCGTCCGCTGAATATGCGCTGAATGGCTGAATGCGAGCTGAATTGCCAATTTCTCGGCACCGGCGTCCATTGGGTGTTGTTGTCATTGTTGTTGTTTTCTTTTGATATTCCCTTATGGACAAATGTTTTGCCGATGAGTCGATTTTCGCATTTCATTTATTATTTGAGCTATTTAACTAGTTGTTGTTGTTTCTTATGTTTCTTACCAATGATGTTCTTATAGTTGTTGTTGTTATTGGTATTGTTCTTATTGTTTTTGTTTTGGCTTCTTTTGCTGTCCCACTGTACCTTGAATATCGCTCTGTGTTTCCTAATAAAGCGCTCCGATTGCACAACAAATCGTGTCGAATTCTATAGCTGCAGTACCAATTGCAATTGTTGTTGTTGTTGCTACTACTGGTAGCAATGTTGTTGTTGCTGCTGCCACTGGTACCAATGTTGTTGTTATTGTTGCTGTAGCCAATGTTGTTATTGTTGCCACAAATAAAGTTGCTGCTACTGTGTAATTAGATTCAAGTAGAAGCAATTATTTTGAATTTTATTATTATGTTTTTTCCTCTCTGAGTTTTCTTCTTCTTTTGTTTTTCGGGAAAAATCACTGTTCTTGCAAATATTGGCCAACAATAACAATTCAAACTCATTTCACCAACGAGGTGAAAAAATGTGTTGCATGAGTTTTAGGTTTCATTCCGATTTCACAAACCGATGAATCAACGGTCTTTGGTGAACCGATTGCTCGGGGTTCATGTTGTTGCTGTTCACTCGAAGTAGTAGGAAGTGAAATGATTGATGAAGCCCATTTCTTGCTGACCACATCACAACATTTATTTTCATGATTTATGAGACTTTAGTTAATTACCTAAGAGTACATGTTACTAAAGAACTCAAACATTAAAGAGGCATAAAAGCGCCGATATCGATGACTGAGCACTTGATACGCCTCCATCGAAGAAACAAAAGAAAAAAGACCAAAACACTTTAATAAATTTGATGGTAATTAATTATTCTACAATACTAATATTGATGAAATGTTAAATTTTTGACGTTAATCACAAAATATTTGAATAATTATAATTTATGTCTCATTTTTTATTTGACTTTCATTTCAGATTTTATAATTAATTTCTTCAATGTCACTATGGTCACATGATTAATCAGAAAATATTATGAATTTTTAAAATTATAGTCGACTCCCTGATTAATGAATTCTAATTGTATTCCTTTCCGAGAACGTATTAATTATTTGTCCATTTTTATAATTAATTCGAGTTATTGTCACCCGATGTCACTAATGGATGAATCTCGGAATCCAAATGCCACAAGAGGATGCTGCGTGTGGTTCCCATAAGCGAACGACGTCGACGTCCAGTGGATGGGATGGCAAATGAAGAGAAAAACTTGTTAATTAAGCTGTCGTCGATCAATCATCAGCCGTCGGTCGTTTGGTCTCTTGGTCGATGGACCATCGATCGTGCCTTTGGTAATGGTGATGATAATAAATGTTGTGGTATTTCATAATTCACCACGAAGTTCGGGCAAATATTGTGATTGCGCCTGCCGATGACAACGTTGCACGAAATGTCGGCAACTATTTGCCACCAACAAGTTGTAAACGATGCGCTTCACCTGCTGCTGCTGTTTATTTTTGATCATCATCTTTTATTGGTTATCGCTTCGATCTGCCAACTGTTGGTCAATTGTCAACGATTTGGTTAATGTTTTTGGTCAACTGTTGTTGGTCATCACTTCGAGAGCATTGCTCTTGGTCAACTGCTGGTGTCAATTGTCAATCCACAATTGCAACTTCGCTGAAATCGGATTCCTAATCCATTTCGATTCCCACGATTTCGATTTCAAATCAAGTTCATTCTCGATCCATTCCCAGCACACGATCGTTCGTTCCCTAGAATATGAGATGTGTTGTGGTCGTTGTTATTATTTTTATTGTTGTCTTTTGTATTTATTTTTTTCTATTTTATTTTGTTGTCATTGGTGACTCATGTTGAAGCAGGGCAGCAGCAGCAGCAGGTTGTGTTGGACGTCGTCAAGTGTCCAGATCCAGAGGCCGCGTGGGTCGCGATTCTTCGACTGCAGTTGCCGTTAACGACGATTGCATGAGATCTGTTGTTGTTGTTTCTATCGACCAACAGACTAGGGTTTCCAATGACAACAACAACAATAACAACAACAACAACAATAACAAGCCGCAGCTACATTGACGTCAAGAAACAGGACAGCGACATCGAAGAGAACAACAACGACAATCAAGGAAACAACAAAGATAACTAAGAGAACAACCAATACAATTACAAGCATTACAACAACAAACCATACAATAACAAACCAATTACAACAACATTGATGAAAACGACAACAACGACCAACATGTGACCACTTTAAGAATCGGAGACCATCGATAACACATCCTACGAGAGTGCTAACCGTCAGTTAATGAAGTGACAAAAAGTCTGGCAGAACTTGCAGAATAAATAAAAACACCAACAACACCAAATCATCAACAACAACACCACATCGACAATTACAACATCAATAACAATATTAAATCAACAACAAAACCAATCAGCAACAAGTCGTTTTCAACAACTTGTTATTAAAAGGAGCTCGAGTGCAAGTGTCCGAGATCTGCGAGACATTATTTGCAATATTTCCCTCTGTCGCCCTTCGTGTCCTGCTTCGGTCAATATCGCTTTCTCATTCCAACTCACTCTCGTTGTCCACTTGTCTACCTTCCTCCTCCCTTATCCACTTGTATATCTCCTTCTCCTTCCCTACCTCTGAATTTTTAATTATAGACCCATAAAAAACCCATCGTCGTCACATTGACTCAGATCCAAGTCATGGTATAAATTGACAGAGCTCAGGGAGGGGTGGAGGTTGGTCATGGTGATCGACTGACGGAAGCTGGTGGTCGTCATTGATATCGACGTCGCTGTCGTCGCCATCGTCGACACGGTTGTCGTCGTCACCATCGTCGGTCGGTCGGCAGCCTCGTCGCTCTAAATGAAGTCGTTGGCAGCCGTTGATCAGCCACTGGAAACGAATATTTAATTATTTCTGCATGATAAGCCATCGATTTGCATGTTTCAAGTTCATCGAGTTCTTGTTGGTGCTACCATAGTTTTCATATTAGTTGTTGTTGTTGAATAAGTTGTTGTTGTAGTCTCATAAGTTGTTGTGGTTTTGGTTGTCGATTCCACTTCGATATTGATTTGGTTTCAAGACGTTGTCATCGTCGATCGTTGGCCGGTCATCGACGATTGTCGGAAGTTGTCATCGGAGCAATTGTCGCCGTCGAGTGTCTCCTCATCGTCGACAACGATTTTCAAATAGTCCTGCGGCGCTCTCGTAAATCATTCGCCTTCGATGAGATAATCACCACCAGCAACATCATCAACGTCCTCATCAACATCATCAGCGCCATCAACATCGAGTTCGGCGTTCGCCAACGTCATCTGGGGAGTTGGGCAGATAAGATAAGCTCGATTTATGGACGACGTTTAGTGTAAAGAAAGTGCCAAAGTGTGTTTTTCGTACTCGCCACGCGGGACAAGCGGACAAAACGAAAGACTCAACAAAACGAACGTCGCCACGATTCCTTGTCGATCGAGTGTTGCCGATTACGGGGGCGGGGCGAAGAGGGTGTGGCTGGAAAATGTCGACTTCGCTAAAAATGTTCGCAATTCAGGAGAAGTTATCACACAATTAGTTATCAATTTATCGCCGGCAATTGGACCAGGCTAAAAAGCTCCTACCATTCGATGTTATAGCATCCAGCTGTTGTGTGTTTGTGGTTAATTTTGTTCACACGCATACATGTTGTTGTACTTGTTGTTGTTTATGTTGTTATTGTTGTCGCTTTTACTGCCAAAACAAAGCGATTTCATTCCTTGGCCACCCCAATCGCAAGCAATTAATGCAAGCACTCGCCGTATTTTCGCCTCGCTCCATATCCAGCCAGAGATTATTTAAATTACTTGTCATTCCTAACGGTAAGCTGTAACGAACACACACACACACAGAGTCATTTTTACGGATTTCATCGCTCGATCTGTAACTGTTGTTTTTGTTGTTGTTTCCAATCGTTGCCGTGATTCGCTACATTTTCGGGCCAAGTTATCAAAGCGCAAAACTCCCGCTTCTCAGATCTGGTGGTCGGCCGCCATATTTGTCGTCGTGTCCGTCGTGACGCCATTAAGATTAGCGCTCTCGCTCCCCCCGCTCTACTGGTGTCGTCAATCGTCGCCGCCACTCGGGTGACCTTAAGTGAAAAATGGAAAACAACAACTAAGTCTTAGCGACAAGCAATTTGTACCCTCGCCGCCTTCTATGGACGAAGTCGAACGACTTTCGGCACTCGACTTGGAGGCGGAGACTCCGAATTTTGGCGACTATCGGCGGAGCCACATGTCCATCGGCCCGATGTGAGAAAATCACCGAAACAAAATAACCAATGATCAAGCAATCAATTCAGAAATAAGCGATGAATTCAATTCACTTCAGCAATCGACGATGAATTCAATTCACTTCAACAATCGACGATGAATTTAATTCTCTTTAGAAATTCACGTTGAATTCATTTCAATTTAGCAATCGTCGACCAACATTCAAATCAAAGGACGATAATCGTAAAATAAGTAAACAAGTCCTTTCAATCCATTCCCATTCAACCTTTCAACATTTCAATTCCAGCCCTCGTCTTCGACAGCTCCAAAGAATCACGTCTTAATTGGACAATCGTCGATGGCCCACGATTCCTGCGGCTCGAACTTGTTGTGAAGACATCTTCTGAATGGCCATCATTTGCAAGAAAAGTGCTTCACACACACATACTAACATGTACACAAACGACAACACACATCAACACTTGGCTATCCCACGTGGAGTGAGTGGAGAACACATGAAGCCTCTCACTCGACGCTCTCTGCGAGTTATGGGTCGATAGTGAACTGGAGAACATGTCAATGAAATGGAGCCTGGAGCAGGAAACGAATGGCGACAGAGTCGTAATGGCAGGAGAAGAGGAAGCAGAGTCGACTGTGATCCACTCAAAGTGGGGGAAGGCGAAAGAAAGAAAGAAAGGTGTTGAGGAAAATAACGATTTTGAACGAGTCGAGGATGAAAGAAGGGAGTGGGAGCCGGAGAATGAGAAATCCATTGAGAATGTGGTCTTTATGGAAAGAATCTCACCTCGACCTTTCCCCCTCCTCTCCAACTATTAACGTAAGCGTTTGGTTTGGAGTCAACTGAAGTCGTCTGGATTCAACTGAAGTCGTCTGAAATCAAGTAAAGTTTTCTGAAGTCATCTGAAGTCAGTTATATGAAGTTTTCTAAAAGCAACTGAAGTCGCCTGAAGTTATCTGAAGTCATTTGAAGTCAACTGAAGTCTTGTGAAGTCGTCTGAAGTCAACTGAAGTCGTTTGAAATCAACTGAAGTCGTCTGAAATCAACTGTAGTTTTCTGAAGTCAGTTATGTGAAGTTTTCGAAAAGCAACTGAAGTCGCCTGAAGTTATCTGAGGTAATTTGAAGTCAACTGAAGTATTCTGAAATCTTCTGATGTCTTCAGAAGTCGTCTGAAGTCAACTGAAGTCGTCTGAAATCTGCTGAATTCAACTGAAGTCATCTGAAGTCTTCAGGGCATCTGCGAACAATAAAAATTCCGATCCTTCCTCCACAAACGCTGAGCGCTCTACAACAACTCGGTTCGGCTTATTTGGCAGACGATCGAAATTCCCAAAGAGGAACAAGAACCCGAGTCGTAGAAGAAGAAGAAGATGGCGTCATAAATAAGAACAGTGAGCTGGCGATCTGGCAACACTTGTTCCGTAAATGGCGACGCGTCAGCCATTAACACTTCGATCGCCGCCGGTCTTCGGTACGTCGTCGACGGTGAAGCCATCGGATGCCGCAAATATTTTGGTCAATATTGCGTTTAAATAGTTGGTCCAAGTTGTTGTTGTTCTACCGACATAATCGTTGTTGTTATAAGGTAGTTGTTATTGTTTTTGTTATTGTTGTTAAGGTGGTTGTTGTTGTTCTTATTGTCGTGTACGTGCTGCTACCGTTGCTACAGCGACCGGAGTGCAAAATATTTTCCTGCATCGAAATTTTCAAAATATAATTGAGTCATAAATTTGCGGAGACAACAGGCGACATGCACGCGAATATGTAATCTATATGTATGTGTGCCTGCATTGGTAAGAGGGTGTCCGGTGAAGGCGTTTTTGGAATTTAGAAAATGCGCAACATGTTGAGGGTCAGCAGTGGAGTAGAACAGCGAAAGATTATAATTATAAATCATACTATAGTTCGCTTTGACTGTCGGTCGGGCTCGTGTTCATTGTCTTTTGATTTTTAGCACGGTATGTCTGAGTCTTTACAGTTCAGACTATAGTTCGTTATGTTCTTAAGTTCTTTAAGTCTTCGGTTTAATTTTTTTAAGCTTGATTTTGATCTAAGTTGTAAAAGTTGTTAAAACTTTTCCTGAATCATGTCATGGCTGAAAGTCTTTGGGATTTCAGCATCGACATTTCGTGTCTAAGGTCTTTCGTTCCAGCCTATTTATGGGAATATAACTATTTCTTTAGTTCTTTGATTTACTTTTTATGATCTTAGGATATCGAAAATACACCCAAGCTTGAAATATTGAAGGGAAATCCCCGTGAATTCGCCTAGAACTCTTGAGTGAATTAAAGGAGAAACACGAGAGATTCTCAACTTCGATACACCATCGACAAGGAGTGTCCTAAAACCCATCGACATTCCTCAAAGCTCCTCCGATTTATTGAATGTGACTGCGGTTGTCCACCAGGACCAGGCGGACGCCTCCAAGGATCGCTGGTTAATGGAATTCCTCTGTTTATGGCTGGCGCTTTTCTGATAAGATTCATAAAACGCACATCGTTCACAACTTCCACAATAACAACAATATAGGGTACAACAACCAAATGGCGACAACATTAAAAATTGATACGACAACCACAAGAGTTCCAACAAAGCTAAACCCATCTCGCGGACATTAAAAGTTATTAAAATCGATTTCATTTTTGGATGCCGCACCATTAAAATTCATCTCAGTCGAACGAACAAATGTCTGTCCTCTCAACCATCGGTCCTCGTTTCCTTCTGTCTGTCCGTCTGTTTGTCTGTCTATCCGTCTGTCTGTCTATCCGTCTGTCTGTCTGTCCGTCTGTCCATTCGTCGGATGACGCAGCTTCATTGGAAAGAAGGCATGCGTGCGACAATAGATAAAAGTAAATCGAGAAGGGGGGAAAATAATTTCTAAAAATTCCCTTCCCAAGGTGAAATAGACGGAGTGAGAATGAGAATGGAGAAGGAAATTGAGGAGGGAATGAGGGAGAGAAAGGAGGAGAAAACTTACGAGAGTACTGACCGGAAGAAGAAGGAGTATGTTCTAATAGCGCGGGGCTTGGAGACGATATTATATTTCACCACTCACACACACATAAACACACTCGAGAAACGAGCGCGATACCGCAAGATGCACGTGTGCGCATTTGAATAGAAAATATCACCATAGAACAGCAACAAGAACGATCATGAAAAACAAAAATAAAAACAATAATAAAAACAAAAATAACCAGAAAAAAAAAGAATAAAATCAATAACATCACACAACAAAAATAGATGCGAAAGCAACCGCAAAAACGACAGCAACAGCGTCATCATCAGCAACAATAACAACAGCGACAACAATTGGCTAAAACCTTGAGGGAGAATGTATTTGTGTGAGTGAGAGTGTATTTGGGTGTGTGTGTGCGAAAACACGCTTAGAACAGGACGTCGAGTGGGAGGAGATGGTGGAAGGTGGTAAAAAACTGAGGCGGCGTCCGCGGCACAAATTAATGACGATGCTTACAACGTTGCGCAACATGAGACGATCCGGCAGCAGTAACTGTTGCTACAGAAACAGAAACAACACCAAACACAATAAAAGCAACAACAAAAGAAACTCCAAAAACACCAACAACACGTGAGACAACGCGACACGACGTCACATGAAAAACAAATTACAACCGAATACATCCAAGAGAAGAGAAGTAGAGAAAAGAGAAGAGAGAAGAAGAGAAAAGGAGATAGAAGAAGATAGAGCAAAAAAAAAATAACAACAACCCAACTCCGACATCGTATGCAAAATTCCAGAAACACTGAAGATATCGCTGGCAGGAATTATGAAAAATTTATCATGAACTGGCAAATGTGTGGCGCAGAGAACCTCCTGTGCCACGCCGTCATCTAAAGCACTCAGTCAACTCAGCTCACCTCGTCTCACCTCATCCCGCTTCACCTCGTCTCACCTCACCCACTTCATCTCTTCACCTACCCCGATTCATTTCACCCCACCCGTCCGCTCTCCAACCGACTTTGGCCCCCGTTGGCCAGTCGCTCGTCGTAACTCATGCGCAGCTCGTGAGGAAAATGCGTTGCTGCAGATGCGGCTGTCGTCGGCGAAACTGTTGTTGTTGTTGCCACAATTGTTGTTGTTGTTGTTATTGCCACAGCCGGCCGTAGACACCGCAGCTGAGGTTCAGAATTTCGCATAAAAATAGAAAATTACTTCCTCGTAGCAATTTTCCATCTCTCATGCTTTTCCTGGCACTCTTCCTATCGTTTCTCGTCCTGATTCCCCTCAATCGTTGCTGCTGTTGCTTCACCAATTGTTGTTGTTGCCATATCGATTGTTGTTGCTGTTGTTCCACCAATTGTTGTTGTTGTTTCTCCATCGATTTTTGTTGCTGTAATTGCACCGATTGCTGTTGCTGTTTCTGCTGCTGCTGCTGCGGCATTGCCGAAGCAAACGAGCAATTTGTTGAAGCAGCACCGGCAGCAGATAACTTATCGCCGAGTGGTCGACCAACCAACCAAATGGTCGTCTGTCCATTGGAGAATGAAGAGACACGCTTTTATTGCCATTGACGCAAGGAGCGAGGAGTTCAAAATGTGGTTGTTCTTGCGTATCTTATGCTTTTTGGTTTCTGCGATCCATAATTTCCACTCAGCGCGATTTGTGCCGCTCGAACCCAGCGGTCGCGACGAATCTGTGAATTATACGACACTCTGATCCAAGGTGGATGACGAAATTTCATCATTGAAAGAATTTGTGGGCCAGATGTTCTGTAGGTTTGTCTTCCAGTTCTCGGACGCTCTGTCCTGTTGTCCTGTCGTCTTGTTGTTCGATTCTCCTACTGTCCTCTTGTTCTTCTGTTCTGTTCTGTTATCCTATCGTGTTGTCTTCCTATTCCATATATTCTCTGTCTCTCTTCTTCATCTGCAACAATTAACTAACTCGCTAATTGCTAAATTATATGCTGATCGATCGACAAATTGAAAATCAAGTTGAAAACTTTTCAAATTTGCACTCGCCAACCGATCGACCGAACGTCGGGATCCCCCGATACGCCCCCCTGCGACCCTCGTCAGTCGCTGACGATGCTGAACGATCGCAATTAACAGCTCAAAACGTTTCCTCTCCGACGTCAAAGTGCTCCACATCAGCAGCAGCGGCAGCAGCGGCAGCAAACGACGGCGGCAACATAATTTATCAGTCGATAAAAACGATTGCAACTTTTTCACGTTGTTGTTGTTATTGTTGTTTTAGCTAACTTCCCCTCTTTCCTCTTCTTTCTGTCTTTATGGTGTTTTTGTTTTTTTTTGCTTCTCTCGTTCATCGACTTTGTTGAATTTTTTCGATAATAAAAAGCGACAGAGACGAGAGAGACACATGGACGCCAATGGACGTCACATTGTTGTTGTTTGTTGTTGTCGATATTGGAATGTTGTTGCTGTTGTTTTTGTCGACGTCGAAATGTTGTTGTTGTCTCTGTTTCTGTTGGCATTTCGTACTTTGCTGCTGATGGAACTGGGTTAAACTTTAAGAATTCGGCGGTGCAGGTGTCTGATCGACAACAATAATAACAACAACAACAAGAACCAACTCATGTCTGCGGGCGCGTTTGTGTCTAAAGTCTTTTGTTTTGAAACCTTTCAATTCACGTTACCAAAACCTCCGCAAGGCCAAACCGTCGACGAAGGCAAAAGTGATTGAAATTGCGAACAGAATGTGAGCGATAAAATGCGATCATTTCGGCAATGGGTGGAGGTATTTTATTCTCGTTCCCTTCCGCTCGATATTCAAATCCGTCCGATCGAGCGAAGAACTTTGCCTTCTTCTTCTGCTTTGGTGGTTCCCTCGTCGTCGCCGATGCGGATGCTGCCAGTTGTTGGTCGACGAAGACGAAGCTTTCCCACCATCTGACGACGGCAGCAGCGATGACGACGACCACGTGAACGTCGACGACGTCGAACTCAACGTTACATCACAGCTCACACACATCAAGCTGTGAAAATCTGCGTTGGGCTTGAGTGATTCTTAATTGAAAAAACTTAAAGAGCGCGGCCGACGCAAGTCATTTTTCTTCATTTTTTCTTCTGTTGCTAATGTTGATGCTTTGTTGCTATTGTTTTTGTACCTGATGTTGTTGTTGTTTTTTTGTTCTGATGCTGTTTGGATTTATTGCCATTGTTGTTGTTGTTGTTTCATTTATGAGATCCACACAAACCATTTGCTGCAATTATAAACATTGCTCCGTCAATCAACCACACGCACAGACACATACCAAGAGAGAGAGACGATGGACAGATGGAGTGAGTGAGACGATAGAGTGAGTGAGACGATAGAGTGAGCGAGACGATAGGAATCTGAAGAAGACCCTCTAGTCTAAGCTACGATGGCGGCAGGGCGTGGCGGAGAGTGGCCACAAGAGGCTTTAGGAATTATGAATGCTGTGATTAATTTCACACAAAGCCAACTGTCAAGGAAAAGGTTTCTTCCATCTGCTGCTGCTGGCTTTGGCTTTGATTGTCTTTGCGAGCGACGCGAATCCATTTGCTGCTCGGCTAATGTGATTGGATGGTCGTCAATTAAACTCTTCGAAACCCCCCTCTCAACCCCCTTCTTAACCCTTCTCTGAACCCCTTCTTAACCCTCCTCAACCCCTTAAACCACCCATCGACCGGGGCAAACGGAACCCCAACCGTTGGCCGTTGGAATTCGCATGCGAGTATTTCGATTTATCGAACGATAGCGCATTTGCAATCGTAATCAATTTTATGAGCGGCTCACTTAATTGCAGAGAAGCCGACGACCGTTCGTTCGTTCGCTCGCTCGATGCAAATCGTAGCTTCTCAACATCCTCGGCGGCAACAACGCCAAACATCGCCGCGGCGAATCGGCAGCTGAGCGATCGGGCTTCTTTCGGACTTTCGAAGGTGGGAACCGAACGTAGCGACGACGACGACGACGACTACGAGGCAATTTTCCGCCTCATTACCAGGATCAATAGTCGGCGTCGTTTGTCAATTCGTCGGCCTGCGACACGAGACGATGGACAATGAACAATGTCTTTGGTAGGGATAGAGAGGTGAAGGTGTTGGGATGCTGCAAGGAATGTGTCTACACAGGGAGTGGAAGGATGTTGAACCCAAACTCAGTGTTTCATCGGAAGTATATGCTTTGATGAGGTTGATGTTTCATCGGGATCGGGTTTTGGTTTTATCGGAAAGAAATCCATGTTGTTGTTTCATCAAGAAGAAATGCATTAATGAAGTTTCATCGAGAAGAATATCAATGATGTTGTTTCATCAGAAAGAATCCCATTGATTTATACTCGAAATGAATTCCACCTCAGGTCCTTTGGTTGACTAAACGTCCGTTATTCACTTGATGATTGCTTTAAATTCCTTCCCAAATTCCTATTAAAATCTTCGTCCTTCCTCTTTTCCTCCCACTTTTCCTTACTTTGTCGCTGACCCGCGCATGGAATTCGCTCATTTCCCCCGACTTCCTTGCGATTATTGACAGTTTGTTTGAAAGCGATTGCCTCCTTTGCTCGATCCCATACTCTCTCTCTCTGCTTCTTCGCCCCCTACATCTCCTTCTGTACTTCATCTTTCTCTCCACTTTGTCGCTTTGGCTTTTCCCGCAAAGTCGCGGACTTTTAACAACATCCATTCCCAAGCGTAGCAAACCAGAAGAAATCACTTTTCACCCCCTCCGTCCTCCCGGCGTTCTCCAGGACCGTCACGAATGGAGCCGCGAGAGCCGTCGTCGCAGACACTCGCCTGAATATTCAAATTAAATTATAATGGCGGAACGAACGAACGCATGCTCAGGCAGGCGGCGGCGAGGACGATCGACGTTGGAGGGCGGTGGGGCGTTCGAGCGCTTAACGAGCAACGCCGCACAGTGCGCGATTTTGCACAACCAGCCCACTAAAATCTCTACTAAAACCTGCAGCTTGTGAACTAGTCGAGATGAGAACTTGAATTCGTTATATTTTTAGCTATTTATAAGTTTTGCAAATTTATTCACTTGGCCTCTAGTATTAGTCAAACATCAGTATCGATGTTTTATCGTTATTTCCGAGAAATTGTTAATGATTTTGCAAATTTGAACATTTCTACTAATTTCAAAGTCAAATTTTGCCAACCTCGTTTGTTTTGACATTTCAGGAACTAACAAATCTGTGGGTTTTTGTATTGAGAATTTATTGGCTAATTTGTTGTTAAATTACTTAATCTGATAAACATTTAACTTAAAAAAATTATTTTTCTAAGATTGTTTTATTCGACATATTTGAAACTATCAAATCTGAGTCATTACTTATTGGATATGAAGTTGTCAAATTATTAAGAAATATTAAAATTTTAAGTGAAAAAATATTATTTTATTTGAGTTCTTCTTTTGTATTTATGTATCAGAAACAATCAAATCTGAGTTGTATTATTTTCCTTGATTTTTGTTATTATACTCAGTATTTAATTGATATTTTGTTATTGAATTATTTATATATAAATAATTTTAAATTATAACAAATTTTTTCATTTGTCCTAGATCGACGAATTCGCTCACTGTGCAACGTTCAGTGGGCTCCCAAAAGCGTCGTCGGCCCGAAGACGTCCACCACGTGCAGCCGGGCCAACGAGGCCATGGCGAAAACCGCAGAAATTTGAGCCGAGGCGGACCAAACGACCGTTCGACCGAGAGACAGACGGTGGGTTGGTCGGCCGGACCAGTTCCTTGGCGTCGTGTTGTGGCGAAAATCAATGCGCGGCGAGGTTTCGAGGCTTCACGCAATTGACAGGTGCTTTTTCCGAAGTATTCAGGGAAATCGTTAACAGGTTCATTACTTTACTTATTTAGCATTTTATTTATTTATTTGTTTCGCTATTTGATATGTTTTCTTGCACTATTTGATTTTTGTCTTTGTCGCTTTATTTTTGTCTGTGTCGCTTTGATATATTTTCACGATTTGATTTGTTTTTTTTTTTGCACTATTTAAATTTATTTTTTTGCTATATGATTGTTTTTTTATATTTAACTTGATTTTTCTCAATATTATTTTTTTTATTTGATTTTTACTTTTCTCTATTTGATTTGTATTTTTTTCCATTTATGATTTGTATGATTTGTATGATTTGTATATTTTTTTCTATATATGATTTGTTTGCTTCTCGATTTGATTTGTTTATTGTTGTTTACTTCAGAATTTGCTTGCCTATTTATTCGCTGTCTCCTTATTGTCGGTGGCCCCACACGCCTTCGTCCAATCCGTGTCCGATTTTGGACCGGCCGCTTTTGGTTCTGTGGCCACAAGTGCTGGACTCGCCGTCGATTTCGGAATCGGAGTCGCCACCGTCGTCGTTGTTGTCATTTTCGTGGTTGTCGTCATCGTCGCCGTTGTTGTCGTGTTTGTCGCCAGCGAATGCGAAGTCATTAGAGTCGTTCGCTCCGATGATTTGTTGTATTGTGTGTTCTGGTAATGAAGGCTCTTATTTATTATCGAATGTCGACGACTGGCGAATGGACCGCGTGGTTGTCGTTCGTTCAGCATTTGGGACGAGAGGAAATTTGAAATTTCTGCAAATTCATCCACTCCCAACGACAGCTCATTGCGATGAGTTTTCCTTTCTCCCTCCCTTTGCCCTCGTCATCGCTTCATTCACATGTCTCTCCGGTTCCATTTTCAATTCAGCGATTTCCTCTGAGTTTTCCCAGAGACATCTATCGGCTTGAGTCTGCACCACGCACAGGCCTCCGCCTCCACTTTGACTCACAGATAAATGGACAGAGTGACCGAAAGACAGACAGATGGACAGAGAGACAGACCGACCGAGGGACAGACATACAGATGGCTGCCGTTTTCGTCGTGAAATTTGTCCGCGCTCGCAATGCGTCTGACAAGTTGCCGTACCATAAAAATCTCACTGCGCACAGATCAAACGTCAATCGTTCGATCGATCGATGGCCAACGACAGAAAGCGACATCAAAACAAAAGACTTGGACAACGAACCTGCTGCGAACACCTCCACCTAGAGCGAGCGAGAGAGAATGAGAGATGGAAAGAGAAGGGTGAAGTTTTCGTCACCTCGCCGATGATTGCACCAATTTTAATGGCCCATCGTAATCGAATGTTCATAATCGGAAACCCGTGGGAACCCATGGCCTAGGCGTAGGCCAACGTTAACGTGATTCACATGTTAATGTGATCGTCGGACGTCGTTCGTTGGACGTAAGTCGTCGATTGTTGGATCTCAGTCGACCTCGTCTCTTGCATGGATGACAAATGACGTCTCGATGCATTATCCATAAGTGCTTTCGATTGATTTTACATATTACACGAGCTTCCAATTGTCTCTGAAATTCTACGAAATCGATCGTAAATTACAACCGAAATTTGATGGTCCATAAAATTCCAACATTGTCTGCATTGCATTCGACGTAACGTGACATCCACACGAGACGTAAGATCGTAACGTGCTGCGATGTGCTGTGGGTTCATTCAATAAAAGTAGAAATAAAAATAAACATGAGGAAATGAAGAAGAAGACGAATAGAGCGAACTCAGTAGAAGAATAAAATGCAAATGAGAACTAATCAAACATTAATGGCTGCCTTCGCCTTCGCTCAGGGGGGAATCATTATAACCGAGAGGGTGTTTGTGAGGAAGAAGACGCCGGTGAGAATGTGGTTCCATAATTACTTCTAACCACGTTCGTCGTCGTTCCTCCAACCGTTTGTTGGCCGCACCCCGTTTCTCCACCGCATATCGTCTCATTTTGTCTCCTCTGGCCGTTTTTGTCGTTTTCATATTTACATAAATTATTCCACTACAAACGCAACCCTCCCTCACTCACACAAAACTCCTACAAATCGCTTCTTTTCTGTTCTTTTCTTCACCTTTCACTCTCCCTCGAAGTCTTCTTGTGTTCATGTCTTTCGATCCTTATCAGCTGTGGTGTGGCTCCCATGCCTTTGACATGCGAAATTCGTCGCCGACCCAGACGCGGAACGAGATCGTGGAAGGTTCGGACTCTGAATCGAGATCTATCCAGGTTCAGAAGTTCATCACACCGTGTTCTTTCGATTGTCGCCGTCAGATTCGTTCTGGAAGACAGTCGTCTGGAGAAACGAAAAGTCCACCTCAATCCTCACATCTGGTCGTCATGCCCGTCGCACCCTCCGATGCCTTCGAGGTGGAAATCCAACGGGTCATCATCGTCACCGGTGCCCATGTGGCGTGAATTGCACTTTCGTTATCTTCTACCTGTGCCCTCGGAGACAATTATCGCCGCCGCTCGACCTGTTCTTCGATCGCTCTTCTCACTCTTTGAACTTTCTTCCTTTTTCGCTTGAACGGTTTTACCTGTGAGTTTCTCGTCTTCATTCGTTCTTTCTATTGGTCTCCTTTCTTCGTTACAAGATGACCTTTCCTTCGTTATTTTTCTTTCCTTCGTTCCTTTTCTTTCCTTCATTCTGTTTGTTTCATTTCCCATCACTTTCCGTTGTTATTTCCACCGCTTTTTCCATGTTCCGCTTGTATTCCTATGTTTTCCTCTTAATTGCCTACCTTTAGCTCTTGGGATTCTCCTCTGAATTTCCATAATTGGCTTCGAGCACCTCGCGGAAGAACACAAAGGCAGGTCCTCGAAGGACCTTCTTCTTGTCTTCGCCTCTCGTTCCTTGTAATTGAGGTCATTGTTGTTGATTTTCCCACCGTCGCGATGGTCGTTGGTTGAACACGTGGTTCCACTTGTTGTTGTTCTTGCTCTTGTTGGTCGTGCTCGAGGGGCGATCGGGAGGAAGTTGTTTGCGGAACGGAAAACAAATTGGGCTTCTCATCGACACCTGAGTGGGAATAGAGAGAGGGAGAGAGACGTTGCCGAGATGGCCTTTTAAAATTTGATTTATGAGCGTATTTTGTGTTCATCCACAACAACTAACAACAACAACTTTATTTTTGGACATAGGGTCTTTTTCGCTATAAGTTCTTTTTCACCATCAGAACATTTTCGCCATCAAGTCTTTTTCACTATTATATTATTTTTTGCCATCAATTTTTTTTCGCCATCAATTCTACTTCACCATAGGTTTTTTTTTATCTCCATAAGTTCCTTTTCATTGAAAGTTAGTTTTTTGTTTCAGTTTCATTTGAATTCTAGTAAATCTCTCGCCTTCTCCATCGGTGGCTTGTTTTTCAAATCGTTTCGGCCGATCATTAAGTGGATCCGATTCGATATGTCCGATCATTGTGTTTGCTTGTGTTCGACGCAGAAAAATGACGACTTAAAGACCGACAAATGGTGTTGACCATAACAATAACAACATGGAGAACCAAAAATAATAAAAGCAACAACAATAATAAAAACAACAACAGAAACAAAAACAACAACGACAAGAGTTACTAATTAGCAAGCGATGGAAATTTGCATTTCTGAATGTCGCTTAGATTGCGAGATATGGCGAGTTGAGCTTCTTTTGGCTCAGATCGAAATCCCAAAATTTATGGCGATTTTTTGCTATGGCTACTATTGACAAGAAACACGGGTGAGGTTTATGTTTGGTGGTTGTTGTTTTATTGGTGGTTGTTGTTTTATTGGTGGTTTTCATCATCGATCGGATCAGGGACAGCGATGGACGGTCAATTGACAAGAAACAAAGAGTTCGACTGGGCGACAGAAAGACAGACAATCGCAAAAGGGTCAAGAAAAAAAAACACTTAAAAATAGATAGACAAACCGGACAGAGACTGAAAGGCTGAACAGACATGTTGACCAGCCGAGCGATAGATTGCCCAAACGACCAAACGATAGACAACATCTCGTCGTCGTCGTCAAGAAGTCTCGCGAGCCACCTTCGGATTCGCCAAGTTGGAGCCAAGGCCCCAAACAACACCTGACTCCTAGCGTCAGTCGGCAACGGCGACGACGACGACAATGTTGCAGAGGAAAATATTGATGATGCATGGGAGAGAGGGGTTCGGCCAACAGTTGCTGCTTCCGCGCATCCATTAGTCGCCGGCCAACGCACCAAATGCAAATGTGGAATCGAGTGCAAAATCTAGAAAAAAAAAAAATATCGTCGAACAGAAAAATACGAAATCAAAACTGATCGTAGCGAAATCGGAGGAGACAACCGTGGTCGAAACAGGGCCTCCAACTGAGTCGATAAGTGTGTGTGTGTATGTGTGTGTCTTTATGTATGTATAAGTGTCATTGTATTGGTGCGCCAACTCCTCCTCACTCTGCTCTTTTTAAGCGATTGTTTGTGTGTTTAATTCGAAATATTAGAGATAATTTTTAATATAAACATCGTTTGCTGTCCCATTGTTGTTGTCCGTTGAGGTTGTTGTTGTTGCCCGTTGTGATTGTTGTTGTTCCGACAAACCTGTTTGTTTTGACTATGGGCATGAGAGAGAGAGAAAGAGAGAGAGCATGTGAGAGCGTCGTCAAACAACCGGCTTTGAATCTCTGCCTTTCTCTCTCAAGCCTCTGTTAGTCCAAAGTTAAACCTCTGTTAAATCTCTGTCAAGTTAACATTTTGAACCGTTTCAAGCCGCTCTCTCAGGTGCTCAAGCTGTTGCCGCTCTCTCAGGTGCTCACGGCTGTTGCCGCTCTCCTCTCGCTAAGTTTCTCTCTCTCTGTGGCGACACCTGCCGTCAGCTGTTTTCCATTTCAATAACCGGTTCTTCTGCTGCCATTTGGAATCGGTTTCGGTTTCGGTCCGTTGTCGTCGTCGTCACACTCCAAACAAGTGCTATTCGATTCCACGTGTTCCTGGCTTCCACCTTGTTCCCCTCGTTCCACTCTCACGTCGTCTCTCAGCTTCGGACGAACCACGCTCTGCTCCCAACGCGGTCCGTCGCCCGGCCGGGGTTCAGTTTGGAGCGAACTTTGGTCACGTCTTGATCGCATCCTCGACGACCGGAGTTTTTCGCGCGCTCGCTCTTCAACCAAACGACCGCCCGTCCACCCGCTCGTCGTCGGTTGATTGTGATTTTTTCGCCGTTTACATCCGCGAATTTTGTGCATATTTTTTCGTGTGCAACACTTTTTGCGGTTTTCTCAAGTGCGCTTTATTTGTTTCACTCCGTGTGGTTCTTCTCGCGTCGGCAGCGCATGCGCCCTGCTGCTGCCATCTCCGGATCGGATTACAGCGAGATCTCGTCGTCGTCAGCCCGCCATCGTTCGACAGGTGAATCCGGTGAATCAAGTGAATCCAACGAGTGGATCGAGTGGCAGCGATCGAGGGATCGTGCGGTGTGATATTTCGGGGGAAACGTTCGATCGATCGAGGAATTATGTGGCCATCGATCGAGGAATTGTGTGACTATCGATCGAGGGATGGACAGATCGTATTTTGAGTGAAGAGGAAATGTCAGAGTGTTCAAAAAGGGTTTCCATTAATCCCTCGCCCCATCTTCCTTTCGTTTTCTCTCTCATCGACTTGACTTTTCTCCCTTAATTGGATTGATTTTCCGAAGATTCCCGACCTGAGTGAAGTTGAAGTCAATGTGATTGCTGTGAACTCGGGAATTGTGTGGTAACAGGATGTGAAGAGATCGGTTCGAAGACCTTTCGGAGTATTTATCGAGCGATGCAGACACAGACCATAGGATTATTACCCAAATATACTCGATAATTTCCAAGGAGTAGTTCGGAGTCCGGCCTCGATCTTTGTCTCTCTCTCTAATTGCTTCCTTCCCGTGACTTTGGACTTCTTCATCGTTAAACCTGTTTAGAAGTCATCATCATCGTCTCCGCTCGACTTTTCCACTTCGCGCGGACTCATGAGGAGACCTACAGAAGATCGGGTTCCTCTGAGTGATCATTACCACGATCTTTTCCTGAATATACACGATGTCCTTTGACTCTTTCATTTTCTTCAGTACGTGTAGATCATCAATTGTGAAGGAAACACCGGTCTCTTTGTCCGACAAATCCCTTCATAATGAGGAGGAAAAGCAACAAACTTTCATCTCCATTTTCTCAACTTTCCTTCTCTTTTCTTAACTTCCCTTCTCCTTTTCTCATTCATATCACTTTATGTCCGTTCTCTTCATACATGTGACTCGAAGATGCTGCATTCGCACTAGCGAGGAAACTTACTTTCGAATAATTTCTCCTCGTCTCGTCGTCGATGCCAAGGAGCGAATCTCAGAAATCTCAACCTCCTTCTTACTCCCCTTATGTTTGAGAAGGTTGGGTGATGGAGCAAGAGAAGGAGGAGGAAGTGAGGTGGAGACGGATTCGAACGGATTCCGGCAGCGCGTTTTCCTCGTCGACGCCAGACGTCGAGCTCGAGTGTCGTTGGCTGGTGGTTGACCTCGTTTCCTTCTTGGGGTCTGGTGTATTGTTGTTGTTGGTGTAAACTTGTTGTTGGTTGGTCGTCTTGTGTTGTTGTTGGCCGGTGCCTTGTTGTTGGTGTTCTTGGTGCACCGTTTATTGCCGGTTGCTGTTGGTGCTTTTTGTTATTGTTATATTTTCTGTTGTTGTATTTACTGTTATTGTTGTGTTATTCTTGTTGTTGTTGCTCTTCTTGTTGTTGTTGTTACTGTTATTGTTAATGCTTATTGCTGCTGCTGCCGACTTCAATTGTGATTTTATGGATTTTTCATTTTGCTCTCCTGTTGTTGCTTATGTTGTTGCTGTTGCTGCTTGAAATTGCAAATGGCGTGGCTTGGCAGCCGATTCAAATGGGGTCGCGTGTATATCGATAAATGCTTATTATGAGCAATAACAACAAGAACAATATCAATAGGAACAACAAAATCAATACCAATGATAACAAAAACAATAACCAATGGTAACAACAGGAACAACGATATCACAGCAACAGCAACAACTATATAACCAGCAATAAAAACAATAACAACGATATCACCAACAACACGGATGCCAAACAATTTTCGCAAATTTGCAGGCCGTCGTTTACGATGATTGATATTTCACAAATTATGGGCTTCGACGATCTTTCCTTGGTAGTCCGAGTCGTAGCCACGCCCACGGGGGAGTCTAGGGCGTGGCATCTGAAACCCGACACCCTGATGCTCGGTTCCCTCGATCTCTTTCCTCGATCCTTGTCCTCAATCGTTGTCCTCAATCGTTGTCCTTAATCGTAGTCCTCGATCGCTGCCCTCGCGACGCGCCTCAGAAAGGGATCAAGTTCCTAAAGCTCGAACCCTGAGGAAGCTCTTCATTTGTCAAAAACTCCAGGGTATCGATTACAACTGCAACCTACCCTTTGTCTCTTTGCAGTTGAAAGGTGGAAGGAGAGGAGAAGAAAAAGAAGGAGAACGAGAATCCCAGATACAAACGAGGAGGAATTCTGAAGAAGAAACATCGAGTAGAGAGTAGAGAAAAGAGTGATAAA